>JAMZAV010008302.1:0-26337 GCA_024449915.1 Sweltsa coloradensis
GATTTTTGGAAAAAAAATTTTTGAAGGAAATTCCCCTTGTTAATATTTTAAGAAAGTTGATTTGAAGGACCCTTTTTTTAAAGGGTATAGCCTTTTATTTTGCGAAAACATCAACTCACGAAAGAAAATTTTACTCTGCCACGTCTTCTCTATGGTTTGTAATGATTGATAGTGCATTCCGTTTTGTTCATAAAAGAGTAAAAAACACCCAAATATTCTGCTAAGTTAAATAAATTCGTAAATCTGTCAATTGTCGATTTGACAATGAATTGGCATTTTTGTCTGGGGAATTTTAATAATTTTAGAATACTATTGATTTTAAGACGGACCCTAATATCAATTTGTAAGGGATAGCCTTTGGTAATTTTTTGGGAAAACACATTCTGCACGACAGGTAATCTACTACTGTCCCAATTCTTCCATTGTTTATAGTAATGATTGATAGTGAAGTTCCCGTTTTGGTTCATAAAGAGTAAAAAAAGCCCGAAATTCGCCAAAGTTAAATAAACTTAGTAAATCTGTATTTTTTGCGGAAAACAATAAATTGGTTATGTGTCAATGGAGGACTCCCCTTTTAATATTTTGAAGAAATGTTGATTTGAGACGGACCTAATTAACAAATTTTGTAAAGGGGTACCAATGAATTTTTGGGAAACATCAACTGCACGACAGGGTAATTCTACTTGCCCACGTCTACTCTATGGTTGTTGTAATGTTATAGTGAATCCCGTTTTGTTAAAAAGTAAAAAAATCTGCACCAAGATCTGCTAAAGTTAAAAACTTCCTAATGTCAATTTCTGTTCATTTGAAAAGAATTGTTTCTGCCCGAGGAATCCTTTATATTTTGAAGAAAATGGTGATTTTGAACGGACTCTAATTAACAAATTTAAGGGAGCCTTTGTGATTTTTTTTTGGCTGAAACAAACTGCACGACAGGGCAATTTAACTTCCGTACTCTGTATTTCTGTTCGATTTGAACAGTTCCGTTTGGTTTAAAGAGTAAAAAACTGCACCCGAAGATTCTGCTCAAAGTTAAATAAACTTCCGTAAGATCTGTGAATTTTCTTTCCGAATTTGACCTATAAGATTGGGGATTTGTTGGTTTCCCAATGGGAGGACTCCCTTGTTAATACTTTTGACTGTGAAAATGTTTGATTTTGAGACGGGACCCCTAAATTCAACTGCACACACACCACAACTGCACGACAGGGAATTTCTACTACTGCCCATACATCACTCTATGGTTAGTTTTATGAGGGATAGTGACGTTTCCCGTTTTTTGGTTCATCGAAAGAGTAAAAAAACTGCACCCGAAGATTCTGCTCAAAGTTTAAATAAACTTTTAAAGGGTAGAGATCTGTCAATTTCTTTCCGAATGAGACAGGAAATGAGAATTGGTTTTTTGTCAATGGGAAGGAACTCCCTTGGGGTGTGGTTGATCATTTTGAAGAACAATGTGTTGATTTTGAGACGGACCCTAAGTTAAAAAATTTGTAAAGGGGTTTAGCCTTTGTGAATTTTTTTGGCCGAAAAACATAACTGCACGACAGGGTAATTCTACTACTTATGCTTACTTCGCTACTCTATGGTTCTTTGTACTTGATTGAGTAGTGACAGTTTCCCGTTTTGGTTCATAAAAGAGTAAAAAAACTGCACCCGAGATTCTGCTCAAAGTTAAATCACTTCCGTAAATCTGTCAATTTCTTTCGATTCGACTATAAATTGGTGATTTGTCAATGGGAGGACTCCCTTTTAATAATTTTGAAGAAAATGTTGATTTTGAGACGGACCCTAATTAACAATTTGTAAAGGGTGTACCTTATGTGATGTTTTTTTGCGAAAACATCAACCTGCACAACAGGGCATTGTCTGCTACTGCCGGCCAACATCTACTGCTATTTTAAGTTTGTAATGTGATTGAAATGACAGTTCCCGTTTTGGGTTCCATAAAAGAGTAAAAAAACTGCACCGAAGATTCTGCTCAAAGTTAATAAACTTCTGAATCGTGTCAATTTCTTTTTTTTCCGTATTGACACTAAATTGGTTATTTGTCAATGGGGGCAGGATTCCCTTTTTATAATTTTTGAAGAAATGTTGATTTTGAAACAGACCTAAATTAACAAATTTTTTAATGAAGGGTGGCCCTTTTGTGATTTTTTTTTTGTGCAAAAACATCAACTGCAAACGACAGGGTAATTCTACTACCTCCAACGTCCTACTCTATGGTGTAGTTGGTAAATGATTGATAGTGACGTTCCCGTTTTGGTTCATAAAGAGTACAAAACTGCACCGAAGATTCTGCTCAAAGTTAAATAAACTTCCGTAAAATCATTGTCAATTTCTGTTCGATGTGACAATGAATTGGTTTTGTGTCAATGTGAGGAATTCCTTGTTAATAATTTGAAGAAAAATGTTGATTTTGAGACACAGGACCCTAAATTATCAGAAGTTGTAGAAGTGGTTAGCCTATTGTGCTTTTTTTGGCGAAAACATCAACTGGCACGACAGAGCAAGGTTCTACTTCTTCCCACGTCTTACTTTATGGTTAGTTGGTATGGATTGGCTAGTGACAGTTTCGTTTTGGTTCATAAAAGAGTAGAACACTGCACCCAAATATTCTGCTCAAAGTTAAATAAAGTTCGCGTCAATCTGTTAATTGTCTGTTCGATTGGGACAATTAATTTGGTTATTTTGTCAATGGTGGGACTCCCTTGTTATAATTTTGAAGAATAATGTTGATTTTGAGACGACCCCTAAATTTACAGGAATGTTGTAAGGGGGTTACAGCCTATTGTGATTTTTTTGGCGAAACCTTACCGTACACGACCGGGTCAATTCTACTACTGCGCTCGTCTACTGCTATGAGTTAGTTGTCATGATTGATAGTAACAGTTCCCGTTTTGGATCATCAAAATTAGAAAAAACTGCACCCTTGTGATAGATGCTGCTGCAAAGGTTTAAATAAACTTCCGTAAATCTTTCAATTTCTTTCCGGATTTGACTTATAAATTGGTTATTTGTCATGGGAGGCTCCCTTGTTAGATATTTTGAAGAAAAATGTTGATTTTGTAGACGGACCCTAAATTTAGCAGTTTGTAAGGGGTTAGCCTTATGTGATTTTTTGGGCGGAAAACCTCACTGCACAGACAGGGCATTTCTATACTGCCCAACATCTAGGCACTATATGGTTAGTTGTAATGATTGTGATGTTACAGTTCCCGGTTTGGTTGCATAAAATAGTAAAAAAAACTGCACCCTAAATTCTGCTCAAAGTTTAATGAACTTCCTTAAATCCTGTCACTTTCTGTCGATTTGACAATAAAGTTGGTTATTTGTCAATGGGAGGACTCCCTTGTTAATAAGTTTTAAGAAAATGTTGATTTTGAAACGGACCTAAATTAACAAATTTGTATTAGGGTTTAGCCTTTGTGATTTTTTTTGGCGAAAACATCAACTGCCCGACAGTGTTAATTCTAACTACCTCCAACTTCTACTCATGGTTAGTTTGTGTAATGATTAGTATAGTGACAGTTTCCCGTTTTGGGGTTTCATAAAAGAGTAAAAAAACTGCACCCGAAGATTCTGCTCGAAAGTTTTTAATAAACTTCCGTAAATCTGTCAATTTCTGTTCGGATTTGGGACCTGAATTGTTTTTTTGTCACTGGGACGGAATACCCTTGTTAATAAATTTTGAAGAATGTTGATTTGAGACGGACCCTGAATTAACAAATTTGTAAAGGGGTTAGCCTGGTTGTGAGTTTTTTGGCAAAACATCAACTGCACGACAGAGCAGATTCTCGCTTTCTGCCCACGTCTTTCTTTATGGGTTTAGTATTCTAGATTTGTATAGTGACAGTTTCCGGGTTTTGGTTCATAAAATGAGTAAAAAACTGCACCCAAATATTCTGCGTCAAGTTAACTAAAGTTCCGTAAAGTCTGTGTTAATTTCTGTTCGATTTGACCATTAATTGGTTTTTTGTCAATGGGGGGAACTCAGGCTTGTTAATAATTTTGAGAAAATTTTGTTTTTGGAGACGGACCCTAAATTACCAAGATTTTTAAATGGGGTTAGCCTTTTTGATTTTTTTTGGCGAAAACATCAACTGTCAACGTCAGGGTAATTCTACGACTTCCGGCTCGTCTACTCTATGGGTTAGTTTGTAATGATTGATAGTAACAGTTTTCCCGTTTTGGGATCATAAAAGAGTAAGAAAACTGCACCCGAGGAGTTCTGCTCAAGTTAGAATAGAACTTCCGTAAATCGGTCAATTTGCTTTCCTATTTGACTATAATTGGTTATGTGTGTGTCAATTGGAAGGGTGAAGGGGGGGGGGGGAGGGGGGTGGGTGTGGGGAGGGTGAGGGGGGGGGGGGGTGGGAGTGACTCCCTTGTTAATATTTTGAAGAAAATGTTTATTTGTTGAGACAGGGGGGGACCGCTAAATTTAACAATGTTGTAAAGGGGTTAGCCTTGTGATATTTTTTTGGGCGTAAAACAATCAACTGCATCCCAGGGCATTTCTACTACTGGCCGCACAGTAACTAACCTCTATGGTTAGTTTATGATTGATAGTTTGACCAGTTCCGTTTTGAGGGGGGTTCATAAAAGCGTAAAAAAACTGCACCCAAGATTCTGCTCAAAGTTAAATAAACTTCTGTAACTCTGTCAATTTTCTTTCACGATTTGACAATTATTGGTTGATTTGTCCATAGGGAGGACTCCCTTGTTAATAGTTTGAAGCAAATGTTGACTTTTGAGACGGGGGGGGGGGGGGACCCTAAAATTACCAAATTTGTAAAGCAGTGGTTAAATCCTTTGTGAAGTTTTTGGAGAAAACATCAACTGCACGAACGGCAATTCTACTACTGCCCAAGTCTACTCCATGGTTTAGTTTTAATGGATTGTAGTGCGCAGTGTCCCGTTTTGTTGCCTAAAAGGTAAAAAGACTGCACCCGAAGATTCTGCTCAAGTTAAATAAACTTCCGTAAATCTGTCAAATTTCTGTTCCGATTTAGACTAGTAAATTGGTGTTTGTCAATGGGAGTACTCACACCTTGTTAATAATTTTGAGAAAATGTTGATTTTGGAGGACCCTAAATTAACAAATTTGTTAAGGGGGTTAGCCTTTGTGATTTTTTTGGCGCAAACATCAACTGCACGACAGGGCATTTCCCTACTACTGCCCACATCTACTACTATTGTTTAGTTGTAATGTGATTGTATAGTGACAGTTCCCCGTTTTGGTTCATAAAGAGAGTAAAAAAACTGCACCCGAAGATTCTTGCTCAAAGTTGAAACATAAACTCGTGTTAATCTTTCCAATTTCTTTCCGTGATTTGGGACAATTAAATTGGGTATTTGTTACAATGGGGAGGACTCCTTGTTAATAATTATTGAAGAAAATGTTGATTGGAGAACGGACCTAAATTAACAAATTATGTAAAGTGGGTTAGCCTTTGTGAGTGTTTTTGGCGAAAACATCAACTGCACGACAGGGCAATTCTACTACGTGCCCACGGTCTACTCTATGGTTAGTTGTAGAATGATTGAATATGACAGTTCCCGTTTTTGTTCATAAATAGTAAAAAAACTGCACCCTGATGTGCTGGTTCCTGCGCAAGTTAAAAATAAACTTCTGTAAATCTGTCATTTCTTTGCCGATTTGACAATAAATTGGTGTATTTGTCAAAATGGGAGGACTCCCTTGTTAATATTGAAGAAAAATGTTGATTTGCGAGACGGACCCTAAATTTAAACAACATTTGTATGGGTTTATGCCTTTGTGATTTTTTTTGGCGAACACTAGTACTTGCACGACAGGTAATTCTACTACCTCCAACGTCCTACTCTTGGTTATTTGTAATGAGTTGATAAAGGTGACAGTTGCCCGTTTTGTTCATAAAGAAGAGTAAAAAACTGCAGCGCTCGAAGGAAATTCTGCTCAAAGTTAAATAAACTTCCGTAAATCTTTCAATTTCTGTTTGCGTTTGACAGATAACTTTGTTTTTTGTCAATTGGGAGGAATCCCTTGTTTTAATAATTTTGAGAAAATGTTGATGTTTGAGACGGGACCCTAAATTACAAATTTGTAAAGGGGTTAGCCTCTTGTGATTATTTTTTGGCGAAAACATCAACTGCATTCGACAGAGCACTTCTACTTCTGCCCACGTCTTCTTTATGGTTATTTATAGGATTGATAGTTGACATTTTCCGTGTTTGGTTCATAAAAGCGAGTAAAAGAAAACTAGCACCCAAATATTCTGGCTCAACAGTTACATAAATTCCTGGTGAGGGATAATGGTAAATCTGTTAATTTCTGTTCGATTTTGACAATTAGATTGGTTTTTTAGTCAATGGGGGACTCCCTTGTTAATATTTTGAGAAAATGTTCCGATTTTGAGACGGACCCTAAATTAACAATATTGTAACGGGTTAGCCTTTGTGTGATTTTTTTGTGGCGGAAAAACATCGACATGCAACACAGGGTAATTCTACTGACTGCCCTCGTCTACTCTTGGGTGTTTTGTTTGTAATGATTGATAGTAACAGTTTCCCTTTTTTGGTATCATAAACGAGTAAAAAAACCTGCACCCGAAGATTCTGCTCAAAGGTTAATAATAAACTTCCGTAAATCTTCCATTTCTTTCCGATTTGACTATAAATTGGTTATTTGTCAATGGGGAGGACTCCCTTGTTAATAATTTAGAAGAAAATTTTGAATTTGAGACGAACCAAGCTAAATTAACAATTTGTAAAGGTGGTTCGCCTTTGTGATTTTGTTTGGCAGAAACATCAACTAGCACGACATTTCTTTCTACTACTGGCCACATCTACTCCTTATGGTTATTTTTAATGATTGATAGATGAGCAGTTGTCCGCGTTTTGGTTACATAAAAGAGTAAAAAAGACTGCACCCTAAGCTTCTGCTCAAAGTTTAAATAAAAGCTTCAGTAAGATCTGTTCAATTTCTGGTCGATTTGACATGAATTGGTTTTTGTCAATGAGGAGGGAAGTGCCTGGTGGGGGGTCGGAGATTTGGCTGGAAGAAGATGTTGATTTTGAACGGACCCTAAAATTAACAGATGTTGTAGAAGGGGACTTAGCCTTTGTGATGTTTTTTGGCGAAAACATCAACTGCACGACAGAGCAATTCTACTTCGGCCCACGTCTTCTCTATGGGTAAGTTGTATGAATTGATAGTGACAGTTCCGTTTTTGTTCATAAAAGAGTAAAAAACTGCACCCGTATTCTGCTCAAAGTTAAATAAATTCCGTAAGTCTGTCATTTCTGTTCGATTTGTACAATGAAATTGTTTTTTTGTCAATGGAAGGAATCCATTGTTAATAAGTTTTGTGAGAAAATATTGTTTTAAGTGTGGAGGGACCTTAAATTAAAAATTTGAAAAGGGATAGCCGTTGTGAATTTTTTGGGAAAAAATTAACTGCACGACAGGGCAATTCTCATACTGCCCACGTCCTACTCTATGGTCAGTTGAATTGTTGTGATGAGTTGACCGTTTCCCGTTTTGGGTTCATAAAGAGATTAAAAAACTGCACCCGAGATTCTGCTCAACAGTTAAATAACTTCCGTAAATCTGTCAATTTCTTTTCCAAGTTTTACCATACACCATGGTGGTTATTTTCAATGGGGGGACTCCTTGTTTATAAATTTTGAAGAAGAATTGTTATTTTGAGACGGAGCCGGCCTACAAAATTACAAATTTGTAAAGGGGTTTAGCGCTTGTGAATTTTATTTTGGCGAAAACATCAACTGCACGACAGGGCAATTCTACTACGCCCACGTCTACTCTATGGTTGTTGTATGATTTGATAGTGGTACAGTTTCCCATTTTGGTTCATAAGGAAGAGTAAAAAACGTGCACCCGAAGATTCTCTGCTCAAGTTAAATAAACTTCCGTAAATTCTGTCAATTTCTGTTGCGCTTGTTACAAGTAATGTGGTTTTTTGTCAATGGAGGATCGCGCTTGTTGTTAATCATTTTTGAATGAAAATGTTGATTTTGAGACGCCCCATAAGTTAACAATTTGTAACAAGAGTTAGCCTTTGTGATTTTTTTGAGCAACAACATCAACTGCCTGGGCGACAGAGCTTCGACTTCTGCCCACGTATTCTCTATGGGATATTTGTGAAGTGATTATCGGTGACTGTTTGCCCCGTTTTAGTTCATAAAAGAGTAAAAAAACTGCAGCCCAATATTCTGCTCAAATTGTAAATAAAGTTGCCGTAAATCTGTCAATTGTCTGTTCGATTTGACAATGAATTGGTTTTTTTGTAAATGGGAGGAATCCCTGTTAATAAAATTTTGAAGAAATATTGGATTTTAAAAGACGGACCCTAAAATTATCAAATTTGTAAAAGGGGATAGCCTTTGTGAATTATTTTGTGAACTCAATCAACTGCACGACACGGGCATTCTACTACTGCCCACGTCCCTACTCTATGGGTCCGTTGTAATGATTGATAGTGCAGTTCCCGTTTTTGGTCATAAAAAGAGTAAAAAAAGGGCTGCACCGAAGATTCTGCTCACTAAGGAGTGTTAAATAAACTTCCGTACATACTGTCCAATTTCTTTCCGATTTGACAATTACATGGTTATTTGTCAATAGGGGGACGTGCCCTTGTTAGGTAATTTTGAAGAAATGTTGATTTTGTAGACGGACCCTGATATTACAAATTTGTAAAGGTTTTAGGCCTTTGTGAGTTTTTTTGGCGAAAAACCAACGGAGGAAAAGACACGGGGGGGGGAAGGCAAGGTAAAAGAAAAAAAAAAAAAAACAACAAAACATCACTGCACGACAGGTTAATTCTACTAGCTCGCCCTCGTCACTCTATGGTTAGTTTGTAATGATTGATAGTGACAGTTCCCGTTTTGGTTCTAAAAGAGTAAAAAGAACTGCACCCGAAGATTCTGCTCAAGTTAAATAAACTTCCGTAAAGTCTGTCCAATGTTCTATCCGATTTGACTATAAAGTGGTGGTTATTTTTTTCATGGGAGACTCCCGTTGTTAATAATTTGAAGAAATTGTTTGATTTTAGAGACGGACCCTAATTGACAAATTTGTAAGGGGTAGTCCTTTGTGGATTTTTGGCGAAAACATCAACTGCAACGACGGGCAAGTTCTACTACTGGCCCACATCTATCTCTATGGTTAGTTGTAATGTTTTGATAGTGCCAGTTCCCGTTTTGGTTCATGAAAGGAAGTACAAAAACATGCACCCGAAGATTCTGCTCAAAGTTAAATAAACTTCCGCTAAATCGTGGGTCAATTTGCTTTCCCGTTGGGACAATAAGTTGTTATTTGTCCAATGGAAGGGACTCGCCTTGTTAATAATTTTGAGAGAAAATTGTTTGGATTTGAGAGCGGACCCTAAATAACAAAATTGTGTAGAAGGGGTTTCGCCTTTGTGATTTTTTTTTGGCGAAACATCAACTGCACGACAGGGGTAATTTCTCTACTGCCCACTTGCTACTCTATGGTTTCGTTTGTAATGATTGATAGTGACGTTCCCCGTTTTGGTTCACAAAAGAGTAAAAAAACGGAAAAAACCCCGAATATTCGTGCTCAAAGTTAAATAAACTTCTTAAATCTGTCACTTTTCTGTTCGTTTGACAATGAATTGGTTTCTGTCAGATGGGAGGAATCCCTTGTGAATATTTTTAACAGAAATGTTGATTTTGAGACGACTCTAGTTAACAAAGTTTGTACAAAGGGGCTAGACCTTTGTGAATGTTTTTGTCGTGAAAACGTCAACTGCACGACGGCAATTCGACTACAGACCCACGTCTACTCTATGGATTAGTTGTAATGATTGGGTGGTGACGTTCCCGTTTGGTTCTAAAGATAAAAAACGCACCGAGATTCTCTCAAAGTTACAGTACTTCCGTAAATCTGTCAATTTCTGTTCGATTTGACAATGAATTTGGCTTTCTCTCAATGGCAGGAATCCCTTGTTATAATTTGTGAAGAAAATGTTGATTTTGGAGACGGACCCTAAATTAACAAATTTTTGTAAAGGTTAGCCTTTGTGATTTTTTGGCGAAACATCAACTTGGTCCCACGACAGCGCAATTCTACTTCTGCCACGTACTTCTCTATGGTTAGTTGTATGATTGATAAGTGACAGTTTCCCGTTTATGGGGTTCATAAAAGAGTAAAAAAACTGCAACCCAATATTCTGGCTCAAGTTAAATAAAGTTCCGTAAATCTGTCAATTTCTAGTTCGATTTGACAATGAATTGCATTTGTCAATGGGGGAATCCCTTGTTTAATAATTTTGACAGACAATAGTTGATTTTTAAGACGGACCCTAAATTATCAAAGTTTGTAAGGGGATAGCCTTTGTGAATTTGTTTGGGGAAAACATCCACTCTGCACGACAGGGCAATTCTACTACTGTCCACGTCTACTCTATGTTTAGGTTGTAATGTTGATAGTGACAGTTCCCGTTTTGGTTCATAAAACGAGTACAAAACCTGGCACCCGAAATTCTGCTCAAAGTTCGAATACTTCCGTAAATCTAGGTCAATTTTCTTTCCATTGGGACAATAAATTGGTTATTTGTCAATGGAGGACTCCCTTGTTAATAATTTTGAAGAAAATGTTGATTTTGAGAAAAAAGGGGGACCCTAATTAACCAAAACTTTGTAAAGGGGTTAGCCTTTGTGATTTTTTTGGCAGAACAACCTCAACTGACTGCGAAGAGGAAGCTAGCATTAACAATTTTGGTAAAGTGGTTAGCCTTTGTGATTTTTGGGGGCGAAACTCAACTGCATACGACAGGGCATTTCTACTACGCCACATCTACTCTATGGTTATTTGTAATGATTGATAGTGACAGTTTCCCGTTTTTGGTTCATAAAAAGTAAAAAAAACTGCCCCGAAGATTCTGCTCAAAGGTAACTAAACTTCTGTCAATCGTGTCAATTTCTTCGGCGATGTTGACAAGGTAAATTTGGTTAGTCTGTCAATGGGAGACTCCCTTGTATAATAATTTTGAAGAAAGATGTTGATGTTTGAAACGGACACCTAACTTTAACAAATTGTATCTGGGTTAGCCTTTGTGATTTTTTTTGGCAAAAACATCACTGCACGATCCAGGGTAATTCCTACACCTCCAACCGTCTACTCTGTATGGTTAGGTTGTATGATATGATAGTGACAGTTCCCGTTTTGGTTCATAAAGAGAGTAAAAACGCTGCACCGAAGATTCTGCTCAAAGTTAAATAACTTCCGTAAATCGTTCAATTTCTTGTCGATTTGACAATTAATTGGTTTTTTGTCATTGGGAGGAATCCCTTGTTAATAATTTTGAATAAATGATTCAGTTTGATGACGGACCCTAAAATTAACAATTTGGGGTAAAGGGTTTAGCCTTTGTGATTTTTTTGGCGAAAACATCAAGTGGCCCACGACAGAGCAATTCCTACTTCTGCCCACGTCTACTCTATGGTTAGTTGTAATGATTGATAGTAACAGTTCCCGTTTTGGATCATAAAAGAGGTAAAAAACTGCACCCGAAGATTCTGCCTCAAGATTAAATAAACTTCCGTAAATCTGTCATTTTCTTTCCGATTTGACGTATAATTGGTTATTTGTCCAATGGGAGGACTCCTTGTTAAATAATTTTGAAGAAAATGTTGATTTTGAGACGTACCCTAAATTAACAAATTTGTAAAGGGGTTAGCCTTTGTGATTTTTTGGGCGAAAACATCAACTGCACGACAGGGCATTCTCACTACTGCGCCAACATCTACACTATGGTTAGTTGTAATGATTGATAGTGACAGTTACCCGTTTTGGTTCATAAAAAGAGTAAAAAAAACTGCTACCCGAAGATTCTGCTCAAAGTTAAATCACTTCCGTAAATCTGTCAATTTCTGTTTCACTCTGATTTGACAATGATTGGTTTTCTGTCAATGGGAGGAATCCCTTGTTAAAAATTTTGAAGAAAATGTTGATTTTTGAGACGGAACTCTAAATTAACAAATTTGTAAAGGGATAGGCCTTTGTGATTTTTTTGGCGAAAACATCAACTGCACGACAGGGCAATTACTACTATACTGCCCACGTCCTACTCTTGGTTAGTTGTAATGATTGATATTGACAGTTCCCGTTTTGGTTCATTAAAGTTAAAAAAACCTGCACCCAAAGATTCTGCTCAAAGTTAAATAAACTTCCGTAAATCTGTCAATTTCTGTTCGATTGACATGAATTTGTTTTTTGTCAATGGTAGGAATCCCTTGTATAATTTTTGAAGAAAATGTTGATTTTGAGACGACCCCTAATTAACCAATTTGTAAAGGGTTAGCCTTTGTGATTTTTTTGGCGAAAACATCACACTGCACGACAGAGCAATTCTATCTTCTGCCCACGTCTTCTCTTATGGTTAGTTGTAATGATTGATAAGTGACAGTTCCCGTTTTGGTTCCATACAAGAGTAAAAAAACGGCACCCAAATATTCTGCTCAAAGTTAATAAAGTTCCGTAAATCTGTCAATTTCTGTTTCGCTTTACAATGAATTGCATTTTGTCATGGGGTGGAATCCCTTGTTAATAATTTTGAAGAAAATATTGATTTTAAGACGGACCCTAATTATCAAATTTTGTAAAGGGGATAGCCTTTTGATTTTTTTGGGGAAAACATCATCTGCACGACAGTGCAATTCTACTACTGACCACGTCTACTCTATGGTCAGTTGTAATGATTGATAGTGACCGTTCCCGTTTTGGTTCATAAAGAGTAAAAAAAACTGCACCCGAAGATTCTGCTCAAAAGTTAAATAAAACTTCCGTAAATCTGTCAATTTCTTTCCGATTGGCAATAAATGGGTTATTTTTCAATGGGAGGACTCCCTTGTTAATATTTGGAAGAAAATGTTGATTTTGAGACGGACCCTAAATTTAACAAATTTGTAAAGGGGTTAGCCTTTGTGATTTTTTTGGCGAAAACCCAACTGCACTACAGGGTTAATTCTACTACTGTTCCACGTCTACTCTATGTTTAGTAGTAATGATTTGATAGTGACAGTTCCCGTTTTGGTTCATAAAAGAGTAAAAACTGCACTCCGAAGATTCTGCTCAAAGTTAAATAAACTTCTCGTAAATCTGTCAATTTCTGTTCGATTTTGACCATGATTGGTTTTCTGTCACTGGAGAATCCCTTGGTTAATAATTTTGAAGAAAATGTTGATTTTGAGACGGACCCTAAATTAACCAATTTGTAAAGGTATACCCTTTGTGATTTTTTTGGCGAAAACATCAACTGCACGACAGGGCAATTCTACTACTGCCCACGGCTACTCTATGGTTAGTTGACTGATTGATAGTGACATTTCCCGTTTTGGGTTCATAAAAGAGTAAAAAACTGGCACCCGAAGATTCTGCTCAAGTTAAATAAACTTCCGTAATCTGTCAAATTCTGATCGATTTGACAATGAATTGGTTTTTTGGCAATGGAGGAATTCCCTTGTTAATATATTAAAGAAAATGTTGATTTTGAGACGGGACCCTAAATTAACAAATTTGTAAAGGGGTTAGCCTTTGTGCTTTTTATGGGCGAAAACATCAACTGGCACGACATGGTAATTCTATACCTGCCCACGGTCTACTCTATGGTTAGTTGTAATGATTGATAGTGACCAGTTCCCGTTTTCATTCTTAACAGAGTAAAAAAACTGCACCCGAAGATTCTGCTCAAAGTTATTAAACTTTCCGTAATACGTGTCACTTTCTGATCGATTTGACAGTTGTGAAATTGGTTTTTTGTCAATGGGAGGATCCTTGTTTAATAATTTTAGAGAAAATGTTGATTTGAGACGGACCCTAAATTAACAAATTTTGTAAAGGGGTTAGCTTTTATTTTTTGGGCGAAAACATCAACTGCACTACAGGGCATTTCTACACTGCCCACGTCTACTCTATGGTTAGTTAGTAATGATTGATAATGACAGTTCCCGTTTTTGGGTTCATAAAGAGTAAAAAAACGCACCCGAAGATTCTGGCTCAAAGTTTACAATAAACTTCTGTAAATATGTCAATTTCTTTCCGATTTGACAAACATTGGTTATTTGTCATTGGAGGACTCCTTGTTAATAATTTTGAAGAAAATGTTGATTTTAAGACGGACCCTAAATTAACAAATTTGTAAAGGGGTTAGCCTTTGTGATTTTTTGGGCGAAATCATCAACTGCCCGCACAGGGCATTTCTACTAACGGCCCACATGCCTACTCTATGGTTTATTTGTAATGATTGGTAGTGGACAGTTCCCGTTTTGGTTCCATAAAGAGTAAGAAAACTGCACCCAAGATTCTGCTCAAAGTTAAATAAACTTCCGTGAAATCTGTCAATTTCTGTTCGATTTGACAATGAATGGTTTTCTGTCAATGGCAGGAATCCCTTGTTTAATAATTTTGAAGAAAAGGTTGATTTGAGACGGACCCTAATTTTAAAATTACAAATTTGTAATGGGGATAGCCTTGTGATTTTTTGGCGAACCATCAGACTGCACGACAGGGCAATTCCCTACTACTTCCCACTTCTACTCTATGGTTAGTTGTAAG
Organism: Sweltsa coloradensis; assembly: GCA_024449915.1. Classification (NCBI taxonomy): domain Eukaryota; kingdom Metazoa; phylum Arthropoda; class Insecta; order Plecoptera; family Chloroperlidae; genus Sweltsa; species Sweltsa coloradensis. The sequence continues at coordinate 14,582 of JAMZAV010008302.1, forward strand.
GATTGATAGTGACAGTTCCCGTTGTGGTTCATAAAAGATAAAAAAAACTGCACCTAAGATTCTGCTTCAAAGTTACAATAAACTTCCGTCAATCTGTCCAATTTCTTTCGATTTGAACAGATGAATTGGGTTTTTTTGTCAAGTGGGAGGAATCCCTTGTTTATAATTTTGAAGAAAATGTTTGATTTTGAGATCGGACCCTAAATTACAAATTTGTAAAGGGGTTAGCCTTTTGTGATTTTTTGGCGAACATCAACTGCACGACAGAGCAATTCTCCTTCTGCCCACGTCCTTCTCTATGGTTAGTTTTAATGATTGATAGTGACAGTTTCCCGTTTTGGTTCTAAAAGAGTAAAAAAACTGCACCCCGAAGATTCTCTCAAAGTTAATAACTTCCGTAAATCTGTCAATTTCTTTCCGATTGGACAATAAATTGGTATTTGTCAATGGGGAGGACTCCCTTGTTAATTATTTTGAAGAAAATGTTTGATTTTTGAGACGACCCTAATTCAACTGCACAGACCACACAACTGCACGACAGGTCATTTCTACTACTCCCACATCTACTCTAATGGTTAGTTGTAATTGATTGATAGTGACAGTTCCCGTTTTGGTTCAAAAAAGTAAAAAACTGCACCCGAAGTTCTGCTCAAAGTTAATAACCTTCCGTAAATCTGTCATTTCTTTCGATTTGACTATAATTGGTGATTTGTCAATGGGAGGACTCCCTTGTTAATATTTTTGACGAAATGTTGATTTTGAGACGGGGGGGGGGGGGGGGGGGGGGACCTAAAATAACAAATTTGTTAAAGGTGTTAGCCTTTGTGATTTTTTTGGCGAAAACATCAACTGAAACGACAGGGCTTTTTACTACTGCCAAATCTACTCTATGTTGTAGGTTTGGTTTTGATGTCTATATTTTTTTTTATTTTGATATTACTATTTCTTGTTTTCTGTTTTTTTTTTTGTGTAATGATTCATAGTGACAGTTCCCGTTTTGGTTCATAAAAGAGTAAAAAAACTGCACCCGAAAGTCCTGCTCAAAGTTAAATAAACTTCCTGTAAATCTGTCACTTTCTTTCCGATTTGACAAAAAATTGGTTATTTGTCCAATGGGAGGACTCCTTGTTATAATTTTGAAAGAAAAAGTGGTTTTGAGACGGACCCCTAAATTAACAAATTTGTAAAGGGTTTTTTGTTTTGGTTTTCTTTGTGAATTTTTTGGCGAAAACATCAACTACACGACGGGCAATTCTACTACTGGCCCACGTCTACTTCTATGGTTCTTTAATGATTGATAGTGACAGTTCCCGTTTTGGTTCATAAAAGGAGTAAAAAACTGGCAACCGAGATTCTGCTCCAAAGTTAAATAAACTTCCGTAAATCTGTCAATTTCTTTCCGATTTGACTATAAATTGTTATTTGTCAATTGGGGACTCCCTTGTTAATAATTTTTGAGAAAATGTTGTTTTAGACGGACCCTAAATTAAACAATTGGTAAAGGGGTTCAGCCTTTTGTGATTTTTGGGGCGAAACATCAACTGCAGCGAAGGGCCCATTTCTACTACTGCCCACATCTTACTCTATGGTTCGTTGTAATGATTGATAGTGACAGTTCCCGTTTTTGGTTACTAAAAATTAAAAAAAAACTGCACCCGAAGATTCTGCTCAAAGTTAAATAAACTTCCGTATATCTGTCAATTTCTTTCCGATTGGACAATAAATTTGGTTGAGTTGTCCAATGGAGTACCTCCCTTGTTAATAGTTTTTTTGAAGAAAATGTTGATTTTGAGACGGACCCCTAGATTAACAAATTTGTAAAGGGTTAGCCTTTGTGATTTTTTTGGCGAAAACATCAACTGCACGACAGGGTAATTCTACTACTGCCCACGTCATACTCTATTGTAGTTGTAATGATTGATAGTGACCGTTCCCGTTTTGGTTCACAAAAGAGTAAAAAAACTGCACCCGAAGATTCTGCTCAAAGTTAAATAAACTTCCGTAAATCTGTCAATTTTCTATTCGATTTGACAATGGAATTGGTTTCTGTCAATGGGAGGAATCCCTTGTTAATAATTTTGAAGAAATGTTGATTTTGAGACGGACCCTAAATTAAACAAATTTGTAAAGGGGAATAGCCTTTGTTGATTTTTTTTGGCGAAAACATCCAACTGCACGACGGGCAATTTCTACTATGCCCACATTCACCTCTATTGTTAGTTGTAATGATTGATAGTGCACAGTTCCGTTTTGGTTCATAAAAGAGTAAAAAAAACTGCACCCTAAGATTTCTGTCTCAAAGTTTAATAAACTTCCGTAAATCGGTCAATTTCTGTCGATTTGACAATGAATTGGTTTTTTTGTCATGGGAGGAATCCCGTTAATAATTTTTGAGAAAATGTTATTTTTGAGGAAAAGGACCCTAAATTAACAAATTTGTAAAGGGGTTAGCCTTGTGATTTTTTTGGCGAAAACATCAACTGCACGACAGAGCAATTCTACTTCTGCCCACGTCTTCTCTATGGTATTGTAAGATTGATAGTGACAGTTCCCGTTTTGGTTTCATAAAAGGTAAAAAAACTGCACCCAAATATTCTGCTCAAAGTTAATTAAAGTTCAGTAATCTGTCAATTTCTGTTTCGATTTGGACAATGATTGGTTTTTGTCAATGGGGGGAATCCCTTGTAATAATTTGAAGAAAATATTGGATTTAAGACGGCCCTAAATTATCAATTTGTAAATGGGATAGGCCTTTGTGAATTGTTTGGGAAAAACATCATCTGCCGACAGGGCAATTCTACTACTGCCCACGTCTACTCTATGGTCAGTTGTAATGATTGATAGTAAAAGTTCCCGTTTTTGGTTCATAAAAGATAAAAAACCTGCACCCGAAGATTCTGCTCAAAGTTAAAATAAACTTCGTAAATCTGTCAATTTCTTTTCCCGATTGGACAATAATTGGTTTATTTTGTCATGGGAGGACTCCCTTGTTAATAATTTTGAAGAAAATGTTGATTTTGAGACGGACCCTAAATACAAATTTGTAAAGGGGTTAGGCGTTTGTTATTTTTTTGGCGAAAACATCACTGCAGGCGACAGGGTAATTTCTACTACTGTCCACTTCTTACTCTATGTTTGAGTTGTACTGATTGATACTGACAGTTCCCGTTTTGGTTCATAAAAGAGTAAAAAACTGCACCCGAAGATTCTGCTCAAGATTAAATAAACTTCCGTAATCTGTCCAATTTCTGTCGATTTGACAATGATTTGGTTTTCTGTCAATGGGAGGAATCCCCTTGTTAATATTTTTGAAGAAAATGTTGATTTTGAAGACGGACCCGAAATTACAAAATTTGTAAAGGGGGATAGGCCTTTTTGATTTTTTTTGGCAGAAAACATCAACTGCACGACAGGGCAATTCTACTACTGCCCACGTCTACTCTATGTTGAGTTGTAATGATTTGAAGTGCAGTTCCGTTTTGGTCCTACAGAGTAAAAAAACTGCACCCGAAGATTCTGCTTAAAAGTTAATAAACTTCCGTAAATCTGTTCAATTTTCTTTCCGGATTGACTATAAATTGGTGATTTGTCAATGGGAGTACTCCATTGTTAATAATTTTGAAGAAAATGTGATTTTGGAGAGACCCTAAATTCAACTGACACACACAACACAAACTGCACGACAGGGCATTTTACTACTGCCCACATCTACTCTATGGTTATTTGTATGATTGATAGTGACAGTTCCCGTTTTTGGTTAATAAAAGAGTAAAAAAAATGCACCCGTAATTCTGCTCAAAGTTTAAATACACTTTCTGTAAATCTGTCAATTTCTTTCCGAATTGACAATAAATTGGTTATTTGTCAATGGGAGGACTCCCTTGTTAATAATTTTGAAGAAAATGTTGATTTTGAGACGGGGGGACCCTTAATTACAATTTGTAAAGGGGTTAGCCTTTGTGAATTTTTTGGCGAAAACATTAACTGCACAACAGGGCAATTTTATACTACTCCCCCGTCTACTCTTGGTTAGTTGTAATATTGATAGTGACCAGTTCCCGTTTTTGGTTCATAAAGAGTAAAAAAAAACCCTGGGGGGGGGGGCACCCGAAGATTCATGCTCAAGTTACATAACTTCCGTAATCTGTCCTTTCTTTCCGATTTGACTATAATTGGTGATTTGTCATGGGAGGCCTCCCTTGTTAATAATTTTGAAGAAAATGTTGATTTTGAGACCGACCTAAATTTAACAATTTTGTAAAGGGGTTAGCACTTTGTGATATTTTTTGGCGAAAATATCAACTGCAGGTCGACAGGGCATTTCTACTACTGCCCACATCTACTCTATGGTTAGTTGTAATGATTCATAGTGCATTTCCCGTTTTGGTTGAAGGGGGGGGGGACATAAAGAGTAAAAAAACTGCACCCAAGGATTCTGCTCAAGTTAAATAAACTTCTGTAAATCTGTCAATTTCTTCCGATTTGACACAAAATTGTTATTTGTCAATGGGAGGACTCCCTTGTTAATAATTTTAAGAAATGTTGATTTTGAGACTGACCCTAAATTAACAATTTGTAAAGGGCTAAGCCTTTTGATTTTTTTGGCGAAAACATCAACTGCACGACAGGGCAATTCTACTACTGCCCACTCTCCTCTATGGTTAGTTGTAATGATTGATAGTGACAGTTCCCGTTTTGGTTCATAAAAGAGTAAAAAAACTGCACCCGAAGATTCTGCCTCAAGTTAAATAAACTTCCGTAAATCTGTCAATCTCTTTCCGATTGACTATAATGGTTTTTGTCAATGGCAGGACTCCCATTTGTTATTTGTGAAAAAATGTTGATTTTGAGACGGACCCTAAATTAACAAAATTTGTAAAAGGGTTAGCCTTTGTGATTTTTGGCAAACATCAACTGCACGACAGGGCATTTCTACTACTGCCCCATCTACTCTATGGTTAATTGTAATGATTGATAGTGACAGTTCCCGTTTTGGTTCAATAAAAATAAAAAAAACTGCACCCGAAGATTCTGCTCAAAGTTACATAAACTTCTGTAAATCTGTAATTTCTTTCCGATTGACATAAATTGGGTATTGTCAATGGGAGGACTCCCTTGTTAATAATTTTGAACGAAATGTTGATTTTGAGACGGACCCTGTAAATTAACACAATTGTAAAGGGTTAGCCTTGGTGAATTTTATTGGCGAAAACATCACTGCACGACAGGGCAATTTCTACTAAACTGCCCACGTCCTACTCTATGGTTAGTTGTAATGATTGATAGTGACAGTTCCCGTTTTGGTTCATAAAAGAGTAAAAAAACTGCTCCCGAAGATTCTGCTCAAAGTTAAATAAACTTCCGTCAAATCTGTCAATTTCTGTCGTTTGAAAATGAATTGGTTTTTTTGTCAATGGGCGGAAATCCCTTGTTAATAATTTTGAAAAAATGTTGTTTCGGACGACCCTTATTAACAAATTTGTAAAGGGGTTAGCCTTTGTGTTTTTTTTGGCGAAAACATCAACTGCACGACAGAGCATTCCTACTTCTGCCCCACGTCTTCTCTATGGGTTAGTTGTAAATGATTGTAGTGACGTTCCCGTTTTGGTGTCATAAAGAGTAAAAAAAACTGGGCCCCAAATATTCTGCTCAAAAGTTAATAAAGGTCCGTAACTTCTGTCAATTTCTTTCGATTTGACAATGAATTGGTTTTGTCATGGAATGAATCCTTGTTTTAATAATTTTGAAGAAAATATTGATTGTAAGACGGACCCTAAATTATCAAGATTGTAAAGGGATACCTTTGGGATTTTTTTGGGAAAACATCAACTGCAGCACAGGGCAATTCTACTACTGCCCACGTCTTACTCTATGGTCGTTGTAATGAATTGATAGTGACAGTGTCCCGTTTTTGGTTCATAAAAGAGTTAAAAAACTGCAACCGCAGATTTCTGCTCAAAGTTAAATAAACTTCCGTAAATCTGTCAATTTCTTTCCGGGGATTTGACAATAATTGGTTATTTGCCAATGGGGACTCCCTTGTTTTAATATTTTGAAGAAAATGTTGATTTGAACGGACCCTAAATTAACAAATTTGTAAAGGGGTTAGCCTTTGTGATTTTTTTGGCGAAACATCAACTGCACGACAGGGTAATTCTACTACTGCCCACGTCTACTCTATGTTTAAGTTGTAAATGATTGATAGTGACAGTTCCCGTTTTGGTTCATAAACGAGTACAAAAACTGCACCCGAATATTCTGCTCAAAGTTTAATAAACTTCCGTAATCTGTCAATTTCTGTTCGATTTGACAATGAATTGGTTTTTTGTCAATGGGAGGAATCCCTTGTTAATAATTTTGAAGAAAATATTGATTTTGAGACGGACCCTAAATTAACAAATTTGTAAAGGGGTTAGCCTTTGTGAATTTTTTGGCAAAAACATCAACTGCACGACAGGGCAATTCTACTACTGCCTACGTCTACTCTATGGTTAGTTGTTATGATTGATAGTGACAGTTCCCGTTTTGGTTCATAAAAAGATTAAAAAAACTGCACCCGAAGATTCTGCTCAAAGTTAATAAACTTCCGTAAATCTGTCAATTTCTTTCCGATTTGACAATAAATTGGTTATTTGTCAATGGGAGGAATCCCTTGTTAATAATTTTGAAGAAAATGTTGATTTTGAGACGGAAACCCCAAATTCAACTGCACACACACACACACAACTGCACGACAGGGCATTTTTACTACTGCCCACATCTACTCTTGGCTAGTTGTAATGATTGATAGTGACAGTTCCCGTTTTGGTTCATAAAAGAGTAAAAAAACTGCACCCGATGATTCTGCTTAAAGTTAAATAAACTTCTGTAAATCTGTCAATTTCTTTCCGATTGACAATAAATTGGTTATTTGTCAATGGGAGGACTCCCTTGTTAATAATTTTGAAAGAAATGTTGATTTTGAGACGGACCCTAAATTAACAAATTTGTAAAGGGGTTAGCCTTTGTGAATTTTTTGGCGAAAACATCAACTGCACGACAGGGCAATTCTACTACTGCCCACGTCTACTCTATGGTTAGTTGTAATGATTGATAGTGACAGTTCCCGTTTTGGTTCATAAAAGAGTAAAAAAACTGCACCCGAAGATTCTGCTCAAAGTTAAATAAACTTCCGTAAATCTGTCAATTTCTTTCCGATTTGACAATAAATTGGTTATTTGTCAATGGGAGGACTCCCTTGTTAATAATTTTGAAGAAAATGTTGATTTTGAGACGGACCCTAAATTAACAAATTTGGAAAGGGGTTAGCCTTTGTGATTTTTTTGGGCGAAAACATCAACTGCACGACAGGGCATTTCTACTACTGCCCACATCTACTCTATGGTTAGTTGTAATGATTGATAGTGACAGTTCCCGTTTTGGTTCATAAAAAAGCTCTAAAATTATTAACAAGGGATTCCTCCCATTGACAAAAAACCAATTCATTGTCAAATCGATCAGAAATTGACAGATTTACGGAAGTTTAATAACTTTGAGCAGAATCTTCGGGTGCAGTTTTTTTACTCTTTTAAGAACCAAAACGGGAACTGTCATTATCAATCATTACAACTAACCATAGAGTAGACGTGGGCAGTAGTAGAATTGCCCTGTCGTGCAGTTGATGTTTTCGCCAAAAAATTCACAAAGGCTAACCCCTTTACAAATTTGTTAATTTAGGGTCCGTCTCAAAATCAACATTTTCTTCAAAATTATTAACAAGGGAGTCCTCCCATTGACACATAACCAATTTATTGTCAAATCGATCAGAAATTGACAGATTTACAGAAGTTTATTTAACTTTGAGCAGAATCTTCGGGTGCAGTTTTTTTACTCTTTTATGAACCAAAACGGGAACTGTCACTATCAATCATTACAACTAACCATAGAGTAGACGTGGGCAGTAGTAGAAATGCCCTGTCGTGCAGTTGATGTTTTCGCCCAAAAAATCACAAAGGCTAACCCCTTTACAAATTTGTTAATTTTAGGTCCGTCTCAAAATCAACATATTCTCTAAAATTATTAACAAGGGATTCCTCCCATTGACAAAAAACCAATTTATTGTCAAATCGATCAGAAATTGACAGATTTACGGAAGTTTATTTAACTTTGAGCAGAATCTTCGGGTGCAGTTTTTTTACTCTTTTATGAACCAAAACGGGAACTGTCACTATCAATCATTACAACTAACCATAGAGTAGACGTGGGCAGTAGTAGAAATGCCCTGTCGTGCAGTTGATGTTTTCGCCCAAAAAATCACAAAGGCTAACCCCTTTACAAATTTGTTAATTTAGGGTCCGTCTCAAAATCAACATTTTCTCTAAAATTATTAACAAGGGATTCCTCCCATTGACAAAACCAATTCATTGTCAACCCCCCCCCCTCATCAGAAATTGACAGATTCGGAAGTTTATGTAACTTGAGCAGAATCTTCGGGTGCAGTTTTTTTACCTTTTCTTTTAAGAACAAAACGGGAACTGTATTATCAATCATTACAAAACCATAGTCGTAGACGTGCGGCAGTAGTAGAATTGCCCATGTCGCGCAGTGCTGTTTTGCCAAAAAATTCACAAAGCTAAACCCTACAAATTTGTAATTTAGGGCCGTCTCAAAATAACATTTTCTTCAAAATTATTAAACAAGGAGTCCTCCCATTGACACAACAATTATGTCAAATCGACTCAGAACTGACAGATTTCACAGAAGTTTATTTAACTTGAGCAGAATCGTCGAGGCTGCATTTTTTTTTACTCTGTATGAACAAACGGAACTGTCACTATCAATCATTACAACTAACCATTAGAGTAACGTGGGCAGTAGTAGAAATGCCCTGTGCGTGCAGTTGATGTTTAGCAAAAAAATCAAAAGGCTACCCCTTTACAAATTTGTAAATGAGGGTCCGTCTCAAAATCAAACATTTCTCTAAAATATAACACAGGGATTCCTCTCCATTGACAAAAAAACCAATTCATGTCAAATCGATCAGAAATTGACGATTTACGGGAAGTATTAACTTAAGCAGAATCTTCGGGTGCAGTTTTTTTACTCTTTTATGAACCAAAACGGGAAACTGTCATAATCATCATTACAACTAACTAGAGTAGACATGGGCAGTGTAGAATTACCCTGTCGCTGCAGTTGATGTTTTCGCCAAAAAAATCACAAAGGCTACCCCTACAAATTGTTATTAGGCTCCGTCTCAAAATCAACATTTTCTCTAAAATTTAACAAGGATTCCTCCCATGACAAAAAACCAATCTCATGTCAAATCGATCAGAAAGTGACAGATTACGGAAAGTTAATACTTCGAGCAGAATCTTCGGGTGCAGTTATTTTACTCTTTAAGACCCAAAACGGGAACTGTCATTTATCAATCATTTACAACTAACCATAGAGTGACGGGTGGGCAGTAGTAGAATTGCCCTGTCGTGCAGTGATGTTTTCGCCAAAAAATCACAAAGGCTAACCCCCTTTACAAATTTGTTATTAGGGTCCGTCGCAAAATCAACATTTCTCAAAAATTATAAAAAGGGAGTCCTCCCATTGACACATAACCAATTTATTGTCAAATCGATCAGGAAATGACAGATTGTAACAGAAGTTTATTTAACTTTGAGCAGAATCTTCGGGTGCAGTTTTTACCTTATGAACCAAAACGGGGAACTCGTGTCAATATCAATCATTACAACTAACATAGAGTAGACGTGGGCAGTAGTAGAAATGCCCTGGCGTGCCGTTGATGTTTTCCGCCCCAAAATCACAAAAGGCTAACCCTTTACAAATTTGTTACATTAGGGTCCGTCCAAAATCCCACATTTCTCTCAAAATTATTAACAAGGGATTACTCCCATTGACCAAAAACCAATTTATGTCAAATCGATCAGAAATGGCAGGATTACGGAAGTTTATGTAACTTTGAGAGGAATCTTAGGTGCAGTTTTTACTTTTTATGAAACCAAAAGGAGAAACGTCACTATCAATCACTACAACTAACCATAGAGTAGACGTGGGCCGTAGTAGAATGGCCCTGTCGTGCGTTGATGTTTTCGCAAAAAAAATCACAAAGGCTAACCCCTTTCAAATTTGTTAAATTAGGTCCGTCTCAAAATCAACATTTCTCTAAAATTATTAACAAGGGATTCCTCCCATGACAAAAAACCAATTCATTGTCAAATCGATCAGAAATTGACAGGATTTACGGAAGTTTATATACTTTGACAGAATCTTCGGGTGCAGTTTTTTTAACTCTTTTAAGACACAAAACGGAACTGTCACTATCAATCATTACAACTAACCATAGAGTAGACGTGGGCAGTAGTAGAATTACCTGTCGTGCAGTTGATGTGTTTCGCCAAAAAATCACAAGGCTAACCCCTTTACAACATTGTTAATTTAGGGTCCGTCTCAAAATCAACATTTTCTCTAAAATTATTAACAAGGGATTCCTCCCATTGACAAAAAACCAATTCATTGTCAAATCGATCAGAATGTGACAGATTTACGGAAGTTTATTTAACTTTGAGCAGAATCTTCGGGTGCAGTTTTTTTACTCTTTTATGAACCAAAACGGGAACTGTCACTATCAATCATTACAACTAACCATAGAGGTAGTGGGGCAGTAGTAGAATTACCCTGTCGTCAGTTGATTGTTTTCGCCAAAAAAATCCAAAGGCTAACCCCTTTACAAATTTGTTAATTTAGGGTCCGTCTCAAAATCAACATTTTCTCTAAAATTATTAACAAGGGATTCCTCCCATTACAAAAACCAAATTTTTTGCATGTAAATTGACATTCGGAAGTTTAAAATTTGACAAATCTGGTCATTTATTTACTTTTAAGCCAAAAGGGAAATTCTATAATTATTACAAAAAACATAAATAGACCATAAAATTTGTCGTCAATTAATTTTCGCAAAATAATACAAAGTCTTCCCCCTTTTTAAAATTTTAATTTTGGGTCCCTTCAAAATCAACATTTTTATCTAAAATTTTAACGGGGATCCTCCCTTTCACATTATTGTTTCAAAACAAACAGAAATTTCACAATTTACAATTTATTAACTTGAGCAGATCTTGGTCAGTTTTTTACCTCTTTTATGACCAAAAGGGAATCACTACAATCTTTACAAAACATAGATAGACGTCAGTAATAGAATTCCTCTCGTATTTTTTCCAAAAATCACAAAGGATTAACCCTTACAAATTTTTAAATTTAGGGTCACTAAAAACCAAAATTTAATTTCATAAAATTATAACGGGATTTTTCCCCTTGACAAAAACAATTCATTGTCAATCATCAAAATTTACAAGATTTAGAGTTTATACTTAAAAAACTTCGGGGCCGTTTTTTTCCAATTATAATTCCTTAAACCTTTTTTTTATTTAGACCAAAACGGGAACTTGTCATATCAAAACATTACACTAACCATAGAGTAACGTGGCAGTATAGAAATTACCCTGTCGTGCAGTTGATGTTTTTTGCCAAAAATCACAAAGGCTAACCCTTTACAAATTTGTTAATTGGGTTTAAAAGGTCCTTAAATCAAATTTCTTAAAATATTACGGGATCTCCCATTGCCCTAAACCCAAATTTTTTTTCAATTGATCAGAAATTACCGTTTACAATTTTTTAACTTTGGCGAATCGGGGCATTTTTTTATCTTATAACCAAAACGGGAACTTTACATAACATACAACTAACCATGGTAACGTTTGGGAGTT
>JAMZAV010008303.1:0-29239 GCA_024449915.1 Sweltsa coloradensis
AAAAAAAAAAAATTTTAAAAATTTGTTTTTTTTAAAAAAAAATTTTAACCTTTGAAAAAAAAACTTTTCTTTGAAAAAGGGGGGATGGAGCTCCGGCCGTGCTTTGACCAGGACTCGTGACGATCTGGTTTTGTGGTGGGGGGGGGGGGGGGGGGGGTTTTTTTTGGGGGGAAAAAAGCGGGTCGTACCTTCTCTGGAGAGTTGTAGGTTCAAGCCTAGGCCTACAGGTTTCCCTGCCAAGAAGCAACTAGGAAAATTTTTAGAATTTTGCCTATTAACCGGGACCAAAAATAGTCAAAAAAACCAAATTTAGTTGTATCCATCGGTCGGGGAAAAAATAAAATCAAAATTGTCTGTTTTAAAAAGTTTATATAAAAAATGTTCTGACGTTAAATAAATTTTGTAATCATCATAGTTTTTTCTATGTCATTTCGCTTCAAAAACCGATACTTTGTTTTTGCATCGAGGACCTATTTAGTGTTTTTTGTTTTTTTTATGTTTTTTTTTAAGAATTGGACAGAGATAAGCATTGACAAGAGTGAAGTGATGGGGGGGGGGAAGAAGAAGAGGTCTGGGAATAGGACAAAGTTTTTTTTTAGAGGAGAAAAAAACTAGAGAGACACAAATGTTTAAAAGCCGGGGGGCAGCATAATTTTTAGAAGATTATCAGCCGAGCGGATTTTTTTGTTTTTTTTTTTTTCGAAACAGGCAAAAAAAATTTTTCAGAATATGTTCTCATCATGTGACAAATCTCCGTAAAAAGTAAGGCCAAAAAAAATTAGTTCACCGGAAGGGGTTGGGTCAAAAAAAAAAAGACAAAACCCCAAAACTTGTAAAAAAAAAAACCTTAAAACCACTTAAATATTCTGGATTTTGGTTTTTTTAGGGGGGTTAGAGTATTGAAATTGGTTTTAAAAAATTTTGTAAAATTAAAAAACATCTTTTAGAATTTACAAAAAAAAAAAATATCAAAATTTTGTTTTTTAAGAGTCGCAAATTAAAAAAGTGTAAAAAAAATTACAGTTAAAAATGATTTCCCCGAAATTTTTTAGTTAAAATTTTAAGTGCTTTTTGGGTTGGAATCCCAAAAAACGATTTGCTTTTTTGCTTTTTAAGCCGATTTTTTTGGGAAAAAAACATTGTCGCTGGTCAAAAAACTTGGAATTTAAAAACTTATAGAAAATCGTTTTTATTATTCCCGAGTTTCGGTGCATTTTCCCGCGGCGCTAACCAGGATAAGGAAGGTTTTTTTTGCGGGGGTCCCGAATGGGAAAAAAAAAGTGCATTAAATTCGGAAATGGTTTACTTTAAGTCAAATGGGGAGGGGAGAAATTTTTGGGAAAAGGTTTAAATTTGAAGTATTTTTTTTTTTTTTCATTTGAAAAAAAAAGGGGGCCTATCCCTTTATTATGGATTCCCCGGTAATTAATAAAAAAAAATGCGATCTTTCCAATTTTTAAAAACGGAAGGGTTGTGAAACTTATCAAATCTCTGGGGAACACGATATTATAGCTATCAAAAATACCAAAACACGTTTAAAGTATTTTGCATTTTTTTTCATTTTGCATCAAACTATATGCATCTAGCTTATTGATTGTCTAAAAGGCAATATTGTAAAAACCCACCGAAATTTTCATGGGATGTTCTATCAATTTATTTGCCGTAAATAATATTTTAATATTTTTTACAAGATGGCGGACGAAGATCAAAATCAAAAATTTTTTGTGGGTTCAATCATCAATGGGGGGTATTGAAGAAAAAAAAAAATTTTTTTTTCGTGAAAAATTTTAAAAAGAATAAAAAAAAAAAAAAACACAAAAGTTTCAATTTTTTGGAAAATTTTTATTTTTTTATTTTGGTGAAAAATTTTTGGTTCATTTTTAACAATAATCCCCAACTTTGGAAAAAAAAAAATTTTTTCTATACCAGCTTTGGTAGTGACTTATAAAATAAGTTAATTTGGTCAGTTCTGGGGGGCGCCGAAATCTTCGGTAAAAAAGGTTTTTCGTTTTAAAAAACTTTTAGAAAATGTAGTAAATTCCTTTTTTTTTTAAATGATTTTCCCCTAACATTAATATTATGTATATGCTTTGAAAATTTTAAAAATGGTTAAAATGGAGCTTATGTAATTTTTGATTATACTTTTTATTTTGTTTTTTTAGTTTCAAGACCAATAGGGGGTTAATTATATTGTTTATGTCCAAGGATGTTTTTTTACATTAATATTACTATGGCGGCTGGCCCAAGAAAATGTTATGAGGCAGTCTTTCAATCGAACCGCTGCTCATGAAGGCAATTTGCTTTTTTTCAAATTGTTTTTCAAAAAATAAATTGGTTCTAGAATGCGTTGCGTTCGACTGTCTAAATGTAAAAGAGGGAAAACTAAATACTTAACCCCTTCTGAGCCAGATAAGTAAAGGGCCAACGACCGGTTTGCCCGGGTACAGTAGCGTTTCAAAAACACTTGTACTGGGTCCCGAGAGACTCATTAAAATGACGATTTGTACCAGTTTGAATTTTTGGGGAGAAAGTGTCCTGGTTTTTTTCTCAAAATCCGTCATGGAGGATAATGTTTTACTTAAAAATAACTCCTCTGTTTAATAAACCTAAGACAATGAAATGTTTTTCCCATTCCAAGAAGATAAAATTTTCTATCGGGGTTGCAAAAGTTTATTAATTTTTTGGGGGAGGTCCCGGGTCGCGCAGTGTGTGAAAAACGAAAAAATGGGTTAGACCTATAATTTTTGGCGCAATTTCCCAATGCTGACTACTTACCCAAAATAGTAACCCCGGTCTTTTGATAAAAAATTTATATTCATTTGGAATTTTTAAAACTTTTTTTGGGCAAAAATAAAAAAAATTCGCATATTAGTTAGTTTCAACATTTTCATGTAATTTCACTTTCTAAAGTCATAGCCTAGCCCAAAATTTTTGTGCTTGTGTTGCCCATTAAAATGTTTAGAGAAAATTACTTTAAAAAAATGGTTGGATCTTACCTGTCTTCACGTTTAGGCCTACATTTAGAGAACATCAAAAAATAAAATTAATATTGTTCATATTGAAAAATAATAAATATAGTGAAATTTTAGAAAAAAAACAAAAAGTACTCGGACCAATTTTGGACTCGATACTAGAGTTTTTTTAAAGTACTCGTTTGGATGGACTCGAACTCAAAAACCTGACTACAATAGTGCCAAAAAAATTTTTTTTTCAGTTATACTAATAGAGGTTATAACATTCCCTTTGGTTATAACAATTTCTTTGAAGTAGATATACATTATTAATAGTTATGCCTTACTAACTATCTGTATTGGGGGTTTTCTTTGCGCAATTGTCAAATCGTTAAATCGTTTTTTGGGAACATTTTAATTAAAAACTTGAAAAATTGTAATTTTTCCCCCAATCTAAAAAATACTAAGAACAAAAGTCTGATTTCACGTTATAAAAAACCCCGTAATTTTGTTTTACCGAGTTTGTTAAAAGTTTCATCCAATACCCGGGGACCAATATTGAAGAAGCTTTTTAAAAATTGTACAAAAAGTCACCAATATATCAACTGGCGCGCCTTCGCCTGAAAAGACTATTATTGGAGTTCCAAGAAAGTAATGGGGAAACTCCTGAAACAAAAAACATCATGCCCCTTCTGAAGGCACCTGCAGAAAGACCGTGCCCTCACCGCTTCGTTTGCAAGGACGCCCAATTCGTTGAGAGATTCCTCCTACGGGAAAAAGGGAACACCCGTCGCGTAGATGTGTGTAGCAAAAAGCATGGCAGTCGGGAAAGGGAAAATAGCTAAATGTGTCTTGCTTGGACATCGCCCCTGTATTTTTCCGTGCAACAAACCTAAACCCCACAGAAAGACTTCTAGGCTT
The DNA here is from genome assembly GCA_024449915.1 of Sweltsa coloradensis. Taxonomy (NCBI): domain Eukaryota; kingdom Metazoa; phylum Arthropoda; class Insecta; order Plecoptera; family Chloroperlidae; genus Sweltsa; species Sweltsa coloradensis. The sequence goes on from JAMZAV010008303.1 coordinate 3,873, forward strand.
TTTTGGTTCTCTCGTCATAAAATACTATTTTATCATATCCATGCTTGCTCTAGTACGCATGAACTTAGTGGGTTTTTGGGCTTCCCACAAATGTATTTTTCTCTTAGTCTGTGTATTATTTCTACAGACAATACGCTTTATTTCTGGTGGTTTAACCTTTCCACAAACAATAAAACCCCATTTTGGGGACTCCCTTGGCGTTGGTTATGGGGCTTTTTTAATTTTTCACCACTTGAAAAAAAAATAATACATTTTTTTTTACACGTTTTTTTTGTTTCCCTCCATTTTATTTTATTTTAGTGCTCCTTTATTTCTAATTAAGTTTTTTTGGTTTTTGTTGGTTTTAGATAGTCTGGTTTGGGGACTCAAAAATAATTATTCATAACCGTAGGGATTCATCTGGGGAAAAGCTATAATTGATTTATAAATATATGTCGTATTTTTTTTTAATCGTTTATTTATTAGGTGACATAAGAAGACCTTCAAAAAAAGTCTCTTTTATTTGGTTTACCTAGGTTGGTTTTTGTATATATGGGGGGAAAAATGAAAATTTTAACAAACAAACCATGTGCTAAATAAGGACTTTTTGAACAGGTAAATTTGTGAGAAATAAAACATGTTGGACTATTCACGGTTTTTTTAAAATAGGAAAACGTTAAGCCCCCCGCGTTTTTTGGATGAGCGTAATTGGTGAATTTACTGCCATGGTTTTGCGGATTTTTTTTGTTCTGGAAAAAAAAACGAAATTTTTTGAATTTTTTTTTAAAATTAAATCCAAATTAAATAAAAAAATTTAAATTATTTTTTTTAAATTATGTAAATTTTAAAAAAAGGAAAAAAAATAATATTGAAATTTTTTAAAGAAATAATTTTTCGATTTCGACAAATTTTACACGAATAATAAATTCTTAAAAATTTAAAGGTTCTGTGAAAAAAACATTATAATCGGATAAAGCTGTAGGTGTTATAAGAGAGAAATTAAAAAAACGTAAAAATTCGATTTTCAGAGAAAAAATTTTTGGACTACGCTCAAATTTCACACGAATATATCAATTTATAAAATTAAGGTCCTGTGAAAAAAATCAATTTAATCGAATAAAGCATGTAGGAGTTATAAGTGAAGAAATTTTTTTTTAAAAAACGAAAAAAAAAACGTAAAATTGCATTTTTTGAGAAATAATTTTTCGATTGCGCCAAAAAGTTTGGGGTTCTTAGTTCAGGATTTCGAAGGCCCCCATAAAATTTCATCGCAATCGGGGTGTCGGGTTTTTGCCCAATCGTGTTTCAACAAACAAAAAAACAGAAGAAAGAGAAAAAAAAAAAAACATTCCGGATTTTTTTCTCCAGTGTAGTGAATGGAATCTTCGCTTCGCTCGCTACGCTCGCAGCTCATCCAATTTTTACAAATAAATTAAAATCATAGTCAACAATAGTCCAACGGTTTTATTTTTAACTGCAACAATATCTTCAATTTTTATTGGGATTATTTTTAAAAATGAACAAAAATTGCACCAAAAAAAACAAAAAAGAAAATTCCAAAACGAAAATTTTGTTTTTATTTTTTATTCTTTAAAGTTTTTACGAAAAAAAAAAATTTTTTTCCAAAATCCCCCCCATTTTGCCTGAACCGACAAAAATTTCAGGGGTTTTATTTCGTTCGCCATCTTGAAAAAAAAAATTTAGTATTTTTTACGGCAAATAAAAAATAGAACATTTTATAATTACGGTGCTTTATAATATTGGCCTATTTTGAAAAACAATAACGCAAGATGATATGGTTTTTTGCAACATGGAAAGATGCATAGCCTTTATAACGGGATTGGTATTTCTAGCTTAAATCTGGGGCTCAGAGATTGAAAATTTCACGAACCCTTCCCCTTAAAAATTTGGGAAAATCGCATTTTTTATTAATTACCGGCAATACCATAATAAAAGGTATATGGCCGTTTTTTCTCAAATAAAAAAATAAATACTTCAATGAAGCCTTCCCCAATATTTTTAACCCCACCGCATTGACTTTAAAATAAAAACCCTTTTGGTTTAATGCACATTTACCCATATCGGTACCCCCCAATAACACTTCCTTTTGCCTGGTTAGCGCGCGGGGGCTGCACCGAAACTCGGGGGGTAATAAAAAAAATGTATGAAGTTTACGTCCAGACATCGACCACGACAATGTTTTAGCCAAAGTAAAGGGTAAATAGCAATGCAAGTTTTTTTTTGTATTTCAACAATAAATCATTTTTAAAATGAACTAAAATGTGATAACATTTTTTTTCTGTAATTTTGACACTTTTATAATTTTCGACTCTTAAAAATACATATTTTTGAAATTTGTTTTTAAATTTTAAGAGATGTTGTTAATTCACAACTTTTGACCAATTTCAATACTCTAAACCCCCAAAAAGCTAAAGATACAGATATTTTAAATGTGTTTTTTTGGTTTTTTCACAATTTCGTTTGTCTTTTGTTTTGACCAACTTCCCGGGGAACTAATTTGGCCACTTTGTACTGGAATGTGTCTGTGTTGAGAACATATTCTGAAATTTGTAGCCTGTTGGCGAAAAAAAAAACAAAATTTACAGTTGAAGAGCTGCCGTTTGATAATCTTCAGCTAAATCTCCGCCGATGGTAAAAAAGATGGGAGATTGAAGGGGATGGTATTGTATTGTATTTTTTATTTTATTTATTTTTGTAAAGCGACCCCTTTAAGCGTGTTTGGGGTATTTTACATGTAATAAAATTAAAATTTAAAATTTAAAAAATTTACTTTAATTTAATCACACACAAATAATTGTTCAGTCCACAATACACATTTTCGAATCACTCTGCACTTGACTTAAAAACATCAAACAGGATTAATAGAAAGTATATAAAAAACTCTGATGGTAACTGCAAACCCCTCCTACATGATAAACCGTTTCTGATAAATGTAAATTATACACTAAAAAAAATATCCAATCACATACTATTTCTTGACTATCATTTTCCCATTTTCTAGTAAAACCTGATTTATCCTACTAGCCCACTAGTATTTTTGGGACTTTTCCCCCCCCCTTTTAAAAAAATCGAAATTGAGTAAAAGCCTTTTTTCTTCGGGTTTACTGTTGAGTTATTCGGGGGAAATTTTGTCTACTTTTTTTTTTTTCTGCTCTAATATTCTCGGTAAGAAATTTAAAGAATGTTAGGGCTCCCCTGTGAGACCCTTTTTGGCCCCTTTGCCCAAGTTGCATCTTTTGGCCATAATTTTTTTTTTAAATTCCTATTGTCATACCCAATGCATTTTTTTAAAATTTATGAAGAATTCTATCCCCTGTTTAGCAATGAGTTTTAAAATTATTTTTACAAAAATAAAAGTACGGAAAAGTATTTCTAATTTTTTAAGTAATTTAAAACAGGTTTCCCTCTGATGCCTAACCCCGCAATTAACGGACACCTTTTTTGGTTTTTAAAAATATATCTCCAAAAGGGCCCGAAACAAAACCCAAAACTGGTTTTGCCATACCTCACAAAGGAAATTAAAAATATGTTTGGTAACTACTTTGGGCCGTTTCTGCTCCAACAGATTCTTTAAACTGGAAAAAACGCTTAAGTCCCGCCGCGTTGTTGGATGAGCTTTAATTGGTCCCTTGAGCTGCCAGGGTGTTTTTCGTATTTTCTGTTGTTCTGGGGAAAAATCATTACTAAGTTAAATTTTTTTTAAAAATTAAAATTAAAATTAAAATTTAAAAAATTAAACTTTTTTTTTTTAATTTTTTTTTTTAATTTAAACCCAAAAATTTTTAAAAAAAAAAATCGAAAAATTTTGGGGTTTTTTATAAGAAAATTTCTCGTTTTGCGCTAAAATTTTACACTAATAATTAATTCATAAAAAAAAAGGGTTCTGCAAAAAAAAGTTCCCAATCGGATAAACATTAGGGTTAAAGGGGTCAAAAAATTTTTAAAAAAAAAGAAAAAACCTGAAAAAATTTCGATTTTTTGATAAATATTTTTTCAATTGCGCTAAAAGTAACAAAAATATTTTAAATTCAAAAAAAAAGGGTTCTGTGAAAAAATCATTAAAATCGGATAAAGAGTAGGTTTTAATAAGTCAAAAAAAATTTTTTAAAAAAAATAAAAAAAAAAATCGAAAAATTTGGGGGGGGATTTTTTCATGAAAAAAAATTTTCCGTTTGGGCCCTAAAAAAATTGGCAGTTCTAAGTTCAGAGATTTCAAAGGGGCCCCCTTTAAAAATTTCTCGCAATGGGAAAGGTAAAACGGTTTACCCGGGAATCGTGTGGTAGCCCAGGAGGGGAAAAGAAAATACACATACTCACATATGGGGCAGTTTTTACATACCAGTGGGGGTAAAAAAGGGCCAAAATTTAAGGCCCCCCGAAAAAGAAATTTTTAAAGGGGTGTAATTTGGGGGTTACGAAAAATTTATAAAAATGAGGAGTGTGAAGACAAGGAAAAAACTAGGATGAGGGGTTTTAAATTTTTAAACTAGGGAAAAAAAGGCTGAGGTGGTTTTTTATACATTAAAGGATGCAGAAAGGGCCGGATTCCCAAAAATGCAGTATGAACAAGGGGCCGGGGAAAAAAAACAGGAAAAAAAAAATGGGGGCCCAGACTGAAAATGGGTAGAAGTTATAGCAATGGATTTGAAAAGGAGAAATCAGCTTGGGAAAAGGTTAACCAGGAAAAAATGTTGGGGAAAAAACGAAAAAATGGCAAAAAAAAAGGGGGGGGTCCCCTTTAAAGGGGGGAAACAGTTGGGGAGGAAAAAAAGGGAAGAGATGATTCCCGAGGGAAAAAAAAAAGAGATGTGGGAGAAGCGTCAGGCATGGGTAGCCGGCTTTGATAGCCCGGGGGGCCAAGAAATTTGGGGGGAACCTCCCACCCCTACCCGACTTAGTTGGAAAAAAGGGGAAGATATTAATTAATTTTTAAATTTTTGTGCTTTAGTATTTTAAAATTTAAATTTTAAATTTAAAAAACCCAAAATCACCCTTGTGGAAACCCGGGTTTTTTTGTTGGTTTGGGAATAAATAAATATTAAAGCGGGGGCTTAAAAACAAGTTTTGGGGAAAATTTTTAGGTTTTAGGGGGTGAGATGTCGCCGTCGGGGCGGACAAAACATTTGTTAAAAGACCTCACAACTTGGGCGGTTGACAGTAACCGTCCCAGTACATAGAAAACCCGGGGCTTTTCATTTGCTACAGTGGCAAAGAAAGAAAAGTTTTCGGGCGCTGAGCTTTAGTAATACTATCTTTTCTAAGTTGACGCTTCGACTAAGTTGAATTTGGGGGGTTGTAATATGTTTTTTAGGAACCTAGACGGGATTTCATGACCGGGATCTCCGCTGTAACTCCCTTTGGGGGTGTTTCATGGGGGGAGGGGGGGGGGGACTCGAGGGTAAAATCAACACAACCCTTAAATTTTTTTTGTCAAGGGGTGGCTACAAAAAAACACAAAACACAAATATATTATCAAAGTTACAAATAACAAATTTTTTTGTTTTTAATGTTTTTTATTTTTTTTCCTTGCGGCTAAAACATACGTAGAAAGCAAAAGAAAAAAAATAGTTGGAGATTGATTTTTCCGGTTTTTCATATTATTACAAACAAAGGGAAAATTATCAAATCACACGTACAAAATAAAAAATGTCACTTTCAAACAGTAAAGTTTATTTTTATTTTTTGGTTTTTTAGGGCTAGATGGTTTACAGAAAATTGCACCGCGTAATGGAGTGGGGAATAACACGCGTCCTTTCCGCCTTAAAGTGGTCTGCATTTAAGCAAGAAATCACCCAGGTGCCCGGGTGAGGGGAAACGTTTTAATAACAAAAAAAGTAGAACTCAACAACATGTCGACGAAGAGAAACAAAGCCCGTCAGGTCACTGATAATGGCTGCACTGATGATCTCCGGTGTGTACTAAGGTCAAGCGTCTCAGACTGACTGCCGACAATAAACGATGGCTCACTGAAAGAAAGGCGACACACACAAGAGAATGTTTCGAACCTAGGAGAGAACTTGAAATCTCTGAAGTCCAACGACAAAGTTTTTACCAGAGAAGCTGTGGAAAATCACAAGATTCTCGAATGCACCAAGACTCGACAGAGAAACATCCATCTTACATACATTCTGTTCTGAAACCCCCCCCCCCCCCCTCCCCCCCCCCACACAATCTCATCTCCCACGACAAGCACACACGGGATGAAGACGAGAGCTCAATCCAGGAACATCCCCCAAAACAACAAACACACAACACAAATACAGTATTTTTACGCTCTCATTAACGGGGTTTGGCAATACCCCGATCAACCCTTTTTCTTACCAATAAGAAAAGGTAGTGGGATCAAGGTGTCTTTTAAAACACAACTATAGTGCAAAATGTGATACCAGCATAAAAATTTGCAACTATGTAGATTTTGTAATGAGAAATTTGAAAATAACTGGCTCCACGATGGGGTCTTACTATTTAACTAAAAATTTAAATTAATTTAAATATTAATTGTTTAAATTTATGTGACCCGAGTTTCAAAGTGGCAATAAATTAGTCATGTTTGGTATTAATTAAGAGCATTTTCACCTTTATAAAGAAAAAAAATACATTGAAAAAATAAATTGAAATATACAAAATTTTATAGTTAAAAATGTTGATTTTTCTGATTTTTTAGTTTTTAACCAAAAGATCAACGTTAAAGTAAAATTTCTCCTAAGCAATAAATATCACAGGTGTTCACAAAAGAGCTGGTAACTATAATTTATCTATCAATTTTCAATTTTCAATAATAGTAATTACAATATATTTAACACAAATAACAATATGGCGTAAATATGTCTAATAAAATATAATACCAACTTAAAATTTAGCAATCTTAAAGCTTTTGTAATGAGAAATTCGAAAATAACTGGCTCCAAGCTGAGTGTTTAGTATTTAACTATTAATTGTATAATTAACATTAATTAGTTAATTTAGTCCTAAATTTTTAAAGTGAAGACAAATTTGTAGTGTTTAGTATCACTTGATAGCATTTTTTACCAACATTAAGAAAAAAAATACATTGAAAAAATATATTGAAATATATACATGTTATAGTTAAATATGTTGATTTTGTGATTTTTTAGTTTTTGAACCAAAAGATCAACTTTAAAAGTAAAAATTTCTTCTAACCAATGATATCACAGTGTTCACAAAAGAACGGGTTACTATAATTATTGTATCATTTTTCAATTTTAAATAATAGAAATTACAATATATTTTACAAAAATTAAAAATTTTCTTAAATTGAAAAAGTTACAGAAACATGTTGTGTGACTTTGCAAAATGCATCATTTGACTTGTTTATATCAACCTTAAAGATTTTTTAATAAGAATTTCGAAAATCACTGGCTCCGGGTTTTGAGTTTTTGAGTATTAAGTGTCAACATTCGCTATTTATAGAAGGTATCTAGCACTTTAATCACGCGGGGGAATTGTTGCATGTGCCAAACGAATACTTCAAATTTTGCTTCACCCAAAGAAAAATAGCTCTGGTGCTTGTTTGTTTGTTGGTGCAAATACTTTCATTTGATACCAAAAATTACAAATTTACTTCAAATTTAATATTTTTGGACACAATTAAGTAATTAAATTTTAAATTTAATCAATTCATAGTAAAACTCAAAACTCAGTCTGGAGCCAGGTGATTTAGAAATTCTTATTACAAAATCTTTAAGATTGATATCAACAAGTCAAATGATGCATTTTGCTACGTCACACAACAATAAAATTGTTTCTGTAACTTTTTCGATTAAGAAAATTTGTTTAATTTGTTTTAAATCTATTGTAAATACTTTTTTATTGAAAATTGATCTCTTATTTATTATAGTTACCAGCTCCTTTGTTAGCACTGTGTTATCATTGGTTAGAAGAAATTTTACTTTAAAGTTGATCTTTTGGTTCAAAAAACTAAAATCACAAATCAAAGTATTTAACTATAACTAAATATATATTTTCAATATATTTTTTTATTGTTTTTTTCTTAATGTTGGTGACATTGCTTTCATTTGATACCAAGCATGACAAATTTACCCTTTACTTTAATATTTTTGGACACAATTAAGTAATTAATTTGATTAATCAATTCATAGTTAAATACTTAAAACTCAGCCTGGAGCCAGTGATTTTCGAAATTCTTATAACAAAATTTTTAAGGTTGATATAAACAAGTCAAATGATGCATTTTGTACGTCACACAACAGTTTCTGTAACTTTTCAATTTAAGAAAATTTGTTAATTTGTGTAAAATATATTGTATTACTTTATTGAAAAATTTAAAAATGATACAATAATTATAGTAACCAGGGTTTTTTTTTGTGAACACTGTGATATCATTGGTTAGAAGAAATTTTACTTTAAAGTTGATCTTTTGGTTCAAAAAATAAAAAATCCCCAAATCAACATATTTAACTATACATGTATATATTTCAAAATATTTTTCAATGTATTTTTTTTTCTTTAATGTTGGTAAAAAATGCTTTCAATTGAATACCAAACACTACAAATTTGTCTTCACTTTGAAAATTTAGGACTAAATTAACTAATTAATGTTAATTAATCAATTTAATAGTTAAATACTAAACACTTTAGCTTGGAGCCAGTTTTTTTTCGAATTTCTCATTACAAAAGCTTAAGGTTGCTAAATTTTAAGTTGGTATCATATTTTATACCATAGTTAGACATTTTTACGCCATTTTTGTTATTTGTGTTCAATATATTGTAATTACTATTATTGAAAATTGAAAAATGATATATAAATTATAGTTACCAGCCTTTTGTGAACACTGTGATATCATTGGTTAGGAGAAATTTTACTTTAACGTTGATCTTTTGGTTTCAAAAAACTAAAAAATCAGAAAAAACAACATTTTTAACTATAACTTATGTATATTTCAATATATTTTTTCAATGTATTTTTTTTCTTTATAAAGGTGAAAAATGCCCCTTAATTAATACCAAATGACTTATTTAATTGCCACTTTGAAACTCGTGGGCACATAATTAATCATTAATATTAATTAATTAAATTTTTAGTTAATAGTTAAGACCCCATCGTGGAGCCAGTTATTTTCAATTTTCTCATTACAAAATCTACATAATTGCAAATTTTCATACTGGTATCACATTTTGCACTATAGTTAGTAATCTTTACTCCACTATAGGCTACAGTTAACAAGGATATCAACGTGACACCAAAATAATCTTGGTTAGTTTTTAAATTGCATGTGATTTTTCCTTGCTACGTATCAACAAAGTTTTGTATATTATATTGATACACCAGTACCTAATCTCATTACGATACAATACCGTGATACAAACAAGATATATCATAATAACAAATAACTAATAACAATACAAGTAATATTTATTTAGTTTTAAATTGTTTGAAAATGTTTTGCCTTATATGTGGCTAGAACAGTATAAAAATTAGGTACATCATAGACAGTGACTGATGCACTGGTAATCACATCAGTATTAGAACATGATACAAACAAGACGTACCGGTATTAATATTACTGATCAGTCTGATCACATACGATGCAATATCATGTCAATAATAGCAATATTAATTATTGTATTTATTTATTTATTTTCATCTGACGACGGAATGCATAGGGTACTCGGGTTACTCCTATTCGAATCTCGTCTGATCTCTTCAGGTACATTTGTTTGTTAAATTGAATATAAAATAATGATTATACTCCAAATTTGTACAGTTGTGACAATGAAAACTACCCACAACTGTTTTAATTTGTGAGTAACAAATTGAACTGTCCAGTTGTCAAGTAGTTTCCTTCGCCTCAACTGTTTCTTCATTTAATGTACAATATTATTCTTTGTTGGATGTACTAAAGACAACCAAAGACAACCAAAGGCTTCGTTTGCCCTCAGTACAATTTCATTTCTTTCATGATAATTGCAGTAGAGTGTTGCTAGTTGGGCTATACGAAAAGGATCCGTTTCACGTGTTCGGGTTATCCGAATACGTGAGGGACTGGAACCAAATCCATATGTTACTCGCCAATGTGATCCCTAGTAACAACTCACAACTGCCAAGTACATAATATATAACACAGTAGTATAATATTCGGTGGTGTAACACATCGACCAAGGCCCCGGTGCAAATACATCGAGTGGGCCCCCCTCTCCGCCTCTTTGCTCGCTGACATAAGTACACAAGTACTCGAGTGTACTTTGAATTTACCTTCAAGTAATTAGTCTCTGGCTGTTTGTCTAACTGAAGTAGTAGCGCGTCAATATAAAATCCAATTGGACTCTCCCTACAAAGTCGGACAGTGTCACACATTCTGGAGGCCTACCTAGTTAGTTGCCTCCAAAGGTGTGCCTTGTGGAAATGGTGGCTTCTAGTTAAGTATCAAGCACCTAGAGACCGACAATTGATTTAATTCAATGCAACAAGATAAGTAATAAGCACGCGCTTCGAAAATTTGTTAAAATTATTGACATTGAGGTTATGGTGATGTATGCTTTTAGAAACTAGAAAAACGGGTTAGCAGAATCCATAGAAATAAAGCTTTTTTAATATAAGTTTTGATTTTTGTGCGATATTTTGTGCCATTGGGCCGATTCGACAAAGTGGTGGGGCTTCAACGTTCTATTATACATGGACATTAAGGTTTAAGGTGTGTAGTACCTATTGACAAAGAAATTGAAAAAGTTAGCAGAACCTAGAAATAAAGCTTTTTAAATATTAAGTTTTTTACGATAAATAATACCAATTGACAAAAGAAAACAATAGAAACTTGACAACAATCAACCTACAATCCTGCGTAAAGGCAGCAAAACAAAGCACTTGCAAAAGTAAAGGATATCCCACGCAAACTAAAACTTAAAAAAATCTCATCCATCAAACGCGGCGGGACTTGAGCGTTCTCCTAGTAAAAGATTATTTCATTCTCTTGGCAATTTGGTATGATTTGTTTTATAAAGATAAGATGGCACATAATGGCAATTTGTGAAATATATAACACAACCAAACAGTAGCCAAAGAACATCTCTTGCGAACCAGAAGCGTTGGCAACAGGGGGAGGGTGGAAGGGGGTATGCCTGATGGGGTTAAATATTTTTTTAAATGAACGAGTAATTTTTATACTGTAAAGTGAGCCGTAGAGAGCCAATAGAATATAATCTATTATTCGATCATGTCTCTATAGAACTTAAAACAGGTTAAAATATATAAATAAATAAATAACTCGACCATTTGCAACTGGTAACTCAAACGGTTTTTTCATAAATGGGATTAATTAACATGTGTAAATGTTTATTATTTGTTTTTCCTATGTATTATTATTATTTTTATATCAAGGGATGAGGATTCTATGAGGGAAAGCCCAACAGCTATGCAAACGTACGCACGTTACAGACCTTTGGGATCAGGTGCGGTGAGATGTAGTTATTGTTCTCTCAGATGGAACTGGTAACCAACAAGCTCATGTTTTCCATGTGCGTAGGAACGGTTTCTGCCGCGGTGTATGTCGTGCTTAGATGATGGAGCGGAGCAACTGGTGACTCCATTCAACTCAAACGGGCACTTCGTGATTTTGTGGGTTTTGTGGTGTGTACATCGAAAATCAGCCGAGTCGCTAATAGATGCCGCTGAAATTTTAGGCAGACCTCCGGAACGAGTTACTGAGAACTGCTAACAAAATCAGCTAGATTCCTTTCGATTTAAACCTACAAGAAATAATAAACTGAAAAAATAGGTTTCGAATGGGTAGAAATTATTTTAGCGACAATGGTTTTGTTTTTGAAAAAATATTTTTGTTTGTTATTTGCCTGGCTGTGAAAAATGCAGGGCCCAAGGGTGGATCGAATGCACGCTCAAAGTACCCCCAAATAGAGATGGTTGATTGAGTTAACCTTACAATCTCACACGTATTCGACTGGCTAAGTTTTTCCATTAGTATTGACTACACTGCGTTATATGCATTCATAACATGTTTAAGATTTTTTAAAATACAATCCAGAAAATTGCAAAATTCTTTCCCGACCAGGGGATTGAACCCCGGTCTCCCACATTTCGGGTATAAGGTCGCCTTTAGCCAACTAAGACTAACCAAAGTCGTGTTTAGACGACTTTGAGCGCCGTCATGTGTTTAGTACCCGGGAACATCTTCATCAAGTTGGTTGATGTATATAGGTATAAATAATAAGGGTTTTTAAGTTAAGTTGGTATAAGGGACGCGTCAATCTGAAGGCCATAATGCACACTCTAGTATATTTTGAGTAGGTTACTTGTCCAGTACAAACTTATCACTAAGGTGAATAACATTTTAGGGGCGTGAGGAGGGTTGGAGGAGTGTCCAATGATATTTAATTAAGCTCAATCCCAGCTGCGCAATTTGAGTCATTACAGAAACTTAAAAAAAAATGCTTTTCTGTAACAATATCGACCAGAAAAGCCCGAAATAGTCAGCGTATATCGGTGGAGCTACCACTAAAACTGTTAAATTAAACGTGGTTCCCATCCAGTGAATCCAAGAACGTGTACTGAAAACAGGGTGCACATTATTCCAAGTTCATTATCTTTGGTATTAAATGTACAATCGCAGTCCTTAATTCTCTTTCTCTCTTCTTGTCCTATCATAATGAGTCCAAATTCACTGTATTCTGTTAAAAAACAAACGATCAAATAGCAAAAAGTTATATGCGTTTGGTGGATGGTGCCGGGTTTAGAGCGAGAAAGTTTAAGTCCATAGAATAGCATTGTTGGTGGAGGCGCCGGGGTCCGCAGCTCTTCTTGATTTAGTATTTCTACTTTACATCCAATTTAATTACGGAGGAGGTAATAGGGCGATAAGGTGAGGCCGAGTCCCCCCCCCCCCCTTAAGGTTCACTAGAATAGTTAAAAAAAATTAATCTAACACTTAAAAAAAGTTGTCACCATTTGCATCTTTGTAGTATCAAAGTAAATCTATTGATATAATATGTACTAACAAACAATTATTTTGGTCTGGACATCATTGTTCCGCGATTTTTTGTAATTAAATTTTGTGATGTTACTTTGTAAATAAATGTATAATTTTTAAAAATATAATTGGAAATGAAATAATTGAGGTATTACGCATCCTCAAAACGTAACAATATGACACAATTGTAATAAATTACAGACAGGTTGTCTGCAAAGACTGGACATCCGCGTCGCTGAGTGTGACCAGGACACTCGTGACGATCTGGTATTAGGCGAGGGGGGGTTCGTTGGAGAGAAGCGCGGCCGTACACTCGCTGGAGGATGTTGTAGATGGGTCTTGAAAGGTTTATGGTCACGTTTGGGGAATTAAAGTTTAGTTAGTTCAAAGGGATGAGATGTTCGCGTAGGACGGACGACATTTATTAACATACGTGACAACTTGTCGGTCGACAGTCAGTAACACCCTCGTAATAGCCCCATTGAGTATATAAATGGTTAGATACTCAATGATACAATCCTTTACGAAATCATCATTCACCAACTATGTTCTAAGGCGTAAAGACGCAGGGCTAAGGCGTAATATTTTGTAATTTGCCGAGTATGTGTTTAATCAGAACGTTCACAACTCGTCCTAAGTCGCAAAGCGGTAAGTCATAAGTCGAAAGAATTGTCAAAAATCCAATTCTTACGACTTAGGCCTTTCGACGAGCCAATCAGAAACAGTGAGCTGTGTGTGTGCCGAGTAAGAAAAAAGACGAGAGAGGGCAAGGCAGTTCGTGGAACGACTCACATTTTCTTACGACGTTACAACCATCGAATTGGACCTACGCCTTAGAACTAGTGTGAATGAATGCTTTAGTTGTTTCCCCCCACTACGATCTAAAGTTGAAGTGTAATATGTTTGTAGGAAATAGACGGATACATGACCGGGGACCTCCGCGGTAACTCGTGGGCTGTGTTACATGGGGGAGGGGCGGGAGGACTCGAGGGGATACATCAACCCAACATTATTATTTTGTCTAAGTATAGCTACACAACAAACACAACAAATCAAAAGTAACAAAATAGCAAATATGTTGTTTGTAATGTGTTTATTATTTTGCCTTGCGGCTAAAACAATACAGTTGAATGCGATAGAAAAATAAAGTTGAACATTGGTTTACCGGTAATCATAATTATTACAAACAAGACGTATTATCAAATCACACACAACATAATAAAACGTGTCTGTCACTTAAAAACAGTACGATAAATTTGTATTTGGGTTTTCAGACTAGACGGGTTTCAAAACATTGCAACGCAGTAATGAGAGTGTGTAATAACACGCGTACTTGCAGCCTTATGTGGTCCGCATTGAAGCAAGACTCACTAGGAGCCTGGATGAGAGAGCGTTCAATAAACAAACAAAGTAGAATCAACAACATGTTCGACCCCCCCCCTGCAAGAGAAACAAAGCCCGTCAGGTCACACCGTATGATGGCCTGCACTGATGATCTCGGTGTTGCTACATAAGGTCAAGCGTCTCAGACTCTGACTGCCGACAATAAAATACGATGGCTCACTGAAAGAAAGGCGACACACACAAGAGAAGTTCGAAACCTAGGAAGAGAACTGAAATCTCTTGAAAGTCCAACGACAAAGTTTTTACCAGAGAGCTGTTGGAAGGAAATACACAAGATTCTCGAATGCCACCAAGGACTCGACAGAGAAACATCCATCCTGACATCATTCTGGTTTCTTTACCCCCCCCTCCCCCCCCCACACAATCTCATCCCCCCCTACAAGCACACCGGGATGAACACGAGGAGAGCTCAATCCAGGAACATCACCACACAACAACACAAACAACACAAATACTCCCCCCCAGTATTATTACACTCTCATTAACGCGATGCAATACCCCGAACAATCTTTTCCTTTGCCAATAAGGCCGAGACTACAGTTAACAAGGATTTATTCAACGTGACACCAAAATAATCTTGGTTAGTTTTTAAAATTGCAAGTGATTTTTCTTGCTACGTATCAACAAAGAGTTTGCATATTATATGATCCACCAGTACCTAATCATTACGAATACAATACCGTGATACAAAAACAAGATATATCATAATAACAAATAAACTAATAACAAACAAGTAATTATTATTTAGTTTTAAATTGTTTGAAAAGGTTTGCATTAATGTGGGATGAACAGTATAAAAATAGGACATCATAGACAGTGACTGATGCACTGGTAATCACATCAGTATTAGAACCGATACAAAACAAGCAAGTACACGGTATTAATATTACTGATCAGTTGATAACATACGATGCAATATCATGTCAATAAAGCAATATTAATTATTGTATTTTATTTATTATTTATTTCATCTGGACGACGGAATGATAGGGTACTGGGTTACTCCTATTCGAATCTCGTCTGATCTTTAGGTACATTTGTTTTGTTAAATTGGAATATAAAATAATGATTATACTCCAAAATTTGTACAGTGTGACAATGAAAACTACCACAAACTGTATTTTATTTGTGAGAACAAATTGAAAACTGTCAAGATGTCAAGTAGTTTTCCTTCGCCTCAACTGTTTTCTTCATTTAATGTACAATATTATTCTGTGTTGGCTTGTACTGAAGACAACCAAAGACAACCAAAGGCTTTCGTTGCCTCAGTACAATTTCATTTCTTTCATGATAATTGCAGTAGAGTGTTGCTAGTTGGGCTATACGAAAAGGATCCGTTTCACGTGTTCGGGTTATCCGAATACGTGAGGGACTGGAACCAAATCCATATGTTACTCGCCAATGTGATCCCTAGTAACAACTCACAATAGCCAAGTACCATAGACTATATAACACAGTAGTATAATATTCGGTGGTGTAACACATCGACCAAGGCCCCGGTGCAAATACATCGAGTGGGCCCCCCTCTCTGCCTTGCTGACCTAAGTACACAAGTACTCTATGTACTTTGCATTACCTTCAAGGTAATTAGTCTCTGGCTGTTTGTCTAACCGAAGTAGTAGCGCGTCAATATAAATCCAATTAACTCTCCCGACAAGTCTGACATGTCACACATTCCTGGAGCCTACCTAGTAGTTGCCTCCAAAGAGTGTTGCCTTGTGAAATATGTGCTTCTAGTTAATTATTAAGCACCAAAGACCGACATTGATTTAATATCAATGCACAATATTAATTAATAAGCACGAGCTTCGAAAATTTGTAAAATTATTACATTGCGGTTATGGTGATGTATTGCTTGTTAGAAAGAAAAAAGTTAGTCAGAATCCATAGAAATAAAGGATTTAATATAAGTTTTTTCATTTTTTGTGCGATATTTTCGTGCCATTTGGGCCACAATTATCATCGTCAACCTCAAGTTTACCGTTGACGGAAAAAAAATCAATTTAATAATTAAGTTTTTCAAATTTATTCAATTATCTCATCCCCCCTTCCGTATATTATCTAAACGGGAAATGGCATTGGTCAAACGTTGCGTCTTCAATACATTCAGTGTACATTTTCAAAACTGTAATTTTAAAAAAAAATTTACGTGTAATAAAAATACACTCTGGTTCAACATTGACAATATTTGGTTTTTGATCCATCCAAAAACAAACATTGTACAATTTAAAAAAAAATATACATCCTAGTTATTATAGAGTCTATAGTATAAAAAACCAATGATAACATCCCAATTATATACATTGAAAAAAACAAAATGCAACTTTAAAATATTCTAGGTAGTCTAGTGTCATGTATTTCGTTTTTTTTGTTTTTTTTTTCTCTCTCTCTCTCTTAATAAATCTACCATCAAATCATGTTATCCATCTCTTTTCTACTACATTTACATTACATTAACCTTGGATCGTGTATTCTCGGCCACCAGACACTCGAGTGATTGTGTCTCTTCACATCTTGTTGGTCTATACATTCTAATAGGATCTACCATAGATTCATTTCAACACATTTCCTAGACAGTTTCATCTCCCCACGTAAATGTATTTTTAAATGTATTTTAATAAAAAACATCTACATGACGTGTGTTCTTGCTAGTGTAGTATCACGTTTCAAGTTCTTATATTTGAGCGAGCGAAGCGAGCGTCTCCACTTGACTCTTATGGCTCGAATGTCTGTTTTTGTTTTTTTCTGTTACTGCTTCGATACAGGTCGCACCGTTTCTCTGATCGACCTGAAATTTTGCACACATGTACATACCACCTAGGCGGGTTGCTGTATAGTTTTTGAACAAAATCCGATCATTGGTTATAAAAAATAAAAAATAAAATAAAAAAATATAAAAAAAAAAAATGTACCGATCGTTATGAAATTTTGCAGGGTCATAAGTACAACATTCTCTCCATTTTCCAAATTTCAGCTAAATCGGTCAAGACCTTAAAGACTTATTGCTAATCATAATTCGAAAAATGATGTTAAAAAATGAAGGAGGCAGTGAGATACAAAGATACACTTTAGAAGGCATGACGTTGAATTAGTACAATGCAAAGATGTTGGAATAGTAAAGTGTACAAATAATGTCAATATCTAGGTAGGCCTACACTGTGTGGTGGGCCTTATGGGAATGTCGTACTCGGGTCATGTTGCACGTACCGGTGCTCGCTCAACAACGCGTCCAACTGAGCGTTTTCCTAGTATAGGACATTACACTCTTGCTTTTATCGTCTAGATCCAAAGGTTGTTATATTCGATAAAATAGCATTCTATATCAATTTTGTTTCAACTCAAATCACATAAAAATGATACCGGTATAGTACAACTTTTCAAACGATAATTATTTACAATATAGTACTACATCTTGCGTTCATTTTGTGGTCCATGTATGGCTCGTGAGTGCACCTTCTTTGCTCCCATGTCTATAGGTGGTTAGTCTATAAAACACCATTAAACATTAATTAGGTGCCCATTTAACCTCACTTTTCGTATATAATATATATATATCTTTACATGGCGAAATGGTCTAGCTAGACGAAACATATAGTCTTTTAAAAATGTCTAGTTCATTTTCGGAATTTTACAATGTTTTTTTTTTTTTTTTTTTTTTTAATAATTAATACTACTCACCATTTAGTCTTTATTTAAAATTTTATTATTTACATGCATTCAACTAGAAACATCTTCCGTATATTATCTAAACGGGAAATGGTCTAGCCTAAACGTTGCGTCTATTTTACATTCTAAATACATTTCTAAATTGTAATTTTTTTTATAAATTTACAAACGATAAAAGCAAACTATTGTCTTCGTTTGTAATGTTTAGGTGAAATAAAAAAAAACTCTTATATTGTATTGAAACTTGAAAAAAAATATAATCAAACTCTACTCGTCTACAAGAAAATATTAATTAAATAATGACTAGGCTAGTTCCTAAAAACTTGTACCTTGTTAACTTGTCACTCTTGCGTCCAATCATCTAGTGATAGAGACTAATATCAATCTATATTAATTATAAATGTATCCATTTAGACCTCTTTGTATTTACATTTGAATGTGAAATGGTTTAAACTACATTTCATCTCGAAATGCTTGTTTTGGTTCAGACATTGCTTGTACTTGTGCGTGTGTGTGTATTTGATTCTGGTTAGTATTTGAGACAGTCTTGCATAGGACTCGTCAGTGTTTCAATATTATTATATTAATCAGATATACATTTCGCCGCCGTTCCGTATATTTATCTAAACGGGAAATGGTCTAGACCAAACGTTGTGTCTTTCGTGTATTCTACATGTATTTTCTGAAATGAATTTTTTTTTTTATAATTTACAAACAATAAAGTAAACGTTGTCTACATTTGAAATGTTTCAATAAAAAACTAAATCCTTGTTATTGTATTAGGAAAAAAAAAATCAAACCCCACTCGTCTACAAGAAAATGACAATTAAACAATAAAAAAGTGATTCTATATACTATAGGGGATAATACCAATCTATGTTAATTATGTAGGTATCCATTTCAACCTCTTCCGTATTTAAATTTAAATACAAAATGGTGTAAACTTTAATTCGTCTTAAAATGATTGGTTTGGTTCATACATTGCTTGTACCTTGTGTGTCTATTTTTTTGGTTGGTGTTTGTCAGTCTTGAATAGGACACGCCAGTGTTTTATTATACATAAATCATGTGCTCATTTCAACCCCACCTTCCGTATATATATCTAAACGGGAAATGGTCTAGCCTAAAACGTTGCTCTTTTATTAATCTATATACTTTTTATGATTTTTTTTTTTTTTTTAAATTTCAAACCATAAAATTAAATCATTTCCTTCAAATTTGAATTTTTTTGATTTGTCAAAAGGAAATAGATATACTTTCGAGTTGAGCAGTTGTATACAGAGATACACATTAATACTATACACAGGGTATTTTGTCGATACATTACATGAAAGCCACTCTAGACTAGTAATTAGTAAAATAAACAACAAGAACAATACATAATCAATCAATGTTGGTGTGTTTCATTTCACATTAATCATATACCTAATTTCACCCTTTACTTATTTGAATGTGAAACGGTACAATTAAAAAAAAAAAAGACTCGTACAATACTTGTACTAGAGTCTCTCGACCACATCATCTAGGCATTGGCAAAAAAACATTAACGAAACGTTGCGTCTTGTAAATATTCATCCATGTTATTAGAGAGTATAGTCCTGTTATTCGTTCCTTTTCTATTACATAATTTAACCTTGAATCTTGTATTCTTTGTCATCAGGCAATCGAGTAATTGTGTCTACATCTTGTTGATCTAGGCATTTTACAATAGATTCATTAAAAGACATTTTTGATGATGATTCATCTCCTCTAATTTTTAATGAAAATTAATAATAAAAAACATATACATTTAATATATAAAAAAAAAAAGTTTAATAATTTACTATAATCTAGGCCACGTCTCGAGTTTCTTACATAAACGCGAGACACTTGCTTTCATCGTTCTAGATCCAAAGGGACAATATAACAACATTTTATATTAATTTGGTTCAACTCCATCCATATCTAAATTCTAAATTAATTATTTACACATTTCATCTCCCCCTTACGTATAGATATTGAATGTGAATCGACATGTACCAAACGTTGCGTCTTTTAAACATTCTGTATGCATTTTCGGAATCGTAATTTTTTAATAAATTTACATGCAATAAAATTAGATTCAAGTCGCTAGAATCTACCTAGGGAAAAATATCAAATGTAATTAAATCAAAATTGGGCCCAAATAATTTAATCAAACATCGAAACAATGATGGTTGATTTAAAGAACAAGACATTAATGTTTTACATGTGATATTCAACAATTATAAATTTTAGCGCACACTTTTCCATATTAATTTCACCCCGGTTGGTTGTACCGCCGATGAAACTAACTGTGGTTGTGGTGTTGTTTTTGTTGGCGCCATGAAGGTGCTGTGCTAACATGTGCTGCACAAGTGCTGCATGGTGGAAACGAGTTTCTATGTGACGCCCTATACATTTTGTAGGTTATACATCGTCTTTCTAACCAAATTAATGTATCCTAGTCATTGCAAAAGTCATTGCATTGTATTAGTTAATCGTGTTGCGTCAATATATTAGGCAAAATTACAACATTGTCGTTCTTTGCGGTTTGGTTTTGTATAATACTACGTACGTGTCACAACACAACTTGGACTGACGTAGCTCGTTTACCCATGTCACTAGGCCCAACAACATTTCGCATCATCATGTAGTACCTGATTCATCCCTTACGTGTTACATTTGATTACGAAATCGACACAATATAAATAAAAGTTTAAAATGGTGATTCTTGGCGGTACGGTACCTAGTCTCGAGTTGCTAGAGTAGACACTAGGCTAGGGTACGTGCGACTCTTGGGTCTATACCTAGGGTGCTAGTCTATCTTGTGCCCATTTCTACCCCTTTACGTGTTACATCTGAACGGGAAATGGCACATTATTTATTTAACCTTTAAATACTTGTTTTTGGCCAGACATTGTTTGTACCGGTACTTGTGTGTGCGTGTACCTAGACCTTGTCCAAGGTCTAGCCAGTCTAGTAGTATGACCCAATCATTCTGCATCATCTTGTGTCTAATTCATCCTCCTTACGTATATATATATCTAAACGGGAAATGGCACATTAATAATTTAACCTTTAAATGCTTAATCTTGGCCATAAATTTTCTACACTTGTGTATATGTGAGTGTGCCTAGACCTCATTGTCCTAGGCATAGCCAGTCTAGAATGGCCCACCAGTGTTTCATTCTGCATTGATTAGGTGCCCATTTCTACCCCTTTACGTGTTACATCTAAATGGGAAATGGCACAGTATTAATTTAACCTTTAAATGCTTAATCTTGGCCAGACATTACTTGGGCCTATATACTTGTGTGTGTGCGTGTGTCTAGACCTCGTCGTCCTAGGTCTAGCCAGTCTAGTATTGCCCACCAGTGTTTCATTCTGCATTGATTAGGTGACAATTTCATCCCCCTTACGTGTTACATCTAAACGGGAAATGGCACGGTGATAATTTAACCCTAAATTGGTGTTTATTCACATTTTCATTGTCGAAACATTTAGGTGATGCCTAGACCCATTCTGACATCTATAGTCCCATGTCTACTAGGCACCCTTTTTTCTTCATTCTACTGCATTTCCATACCCAATTTAATCCCCTAATTATATAAATCTAAATTTGAATCGACACTAGATAATTTCTATTCTAAATTAGTGTTTCTTGGCCAATTCACGACTCGTAACCCAATACAACTTCAAGACTAGGTATACTACATTTAAAATAATCTTGTCCACAGGTGTCGTCTCGGAGGCCTAGTGATCAAGATTCTTCTCGTCTCTTCTTCCTCGTTACCATGTTGACCAACAGAGACTTTAGGCCTACTAGACTCTGCATGAATTTTTGTATTGTATGTAAATAGACCATTCATGTTTAATAATTTAATTTTCAATGTGTCCCATTTAATTAATAATTAACCTTTAATTGGTGTTTTTACATCAAATCATTGTCAATACATTTAGGTGGACCCATTTATGATATATATATGTCTAGTAGGCCTATATTCGCAGATGACCAACACGGTTACGAGGATAAAGAGATTAGAAGAATCTTGATTACAAAGCCCCCTAGACGACACCTGTGGACAATACCAATGTAAATTTAAGGTAAAATAGAAATATTCTAGTGTCGATTCAAATTTAGATTTATATAAGGAGTGGTTGAATTGGGTATCGAAATACAGTAGAAGAAAGAAAAAAGGGTGCCTACTAGACATATATATATCATAAATGGGTCCACCTAAATGTATTGACAATGATTTGATGTAAAAACACCAATTTAAGGTTCACAATTTATTTCCCTCCCACTCTAGTCTTGTTTGTGTACGTCACCAACATCATATTTCGACCAACATTCAACTTTGATTTAATCTTTAAATTTAATCATGTTAGATACTTTTTAGACACACTTTAATTTGCAAATCATCTGTGATTCGATTCCCAAAAACACTTTTTCAATAAATCTTGTTCGACAATACATTACAATATTCCAACATCAATTAAAATAAATACAAAAATATACACAGGTTATTTATTTCAACTTTTATTACAAAAATTGTCCTCCTAATGTACAAAAATATATTACAACTGTGGTCAAATTTTTGCGACATTTCAATACATTTTCGCTCTCGGCATTACAACACGTCTCTTATTGCCTACAGGTACGCTCTTCCAGATCGTCTTGTTCCGCCTCGTTTCCCAAGTCTCCTCTGCAACAAGCGACTCTCGCACTGCAACAACAACGACAACAACAACAATAACAACATCAACAAGTCTACCTGCACAACCTTTAGGTATTCGAGTCTATTTGTTCAAACCATCAACTAGGCTTGTAACAAGTCTACAATTATTGTGTGTAAATTTAATCCTAAACAATGGTTATTCTATTGTAGTCTTTTGTTTTCCTCGTTTCTACTTTATCCGAGCCCATTTCATACCCCTTACGGATATATATTTGAATGCGAAACGGCTCACTAGTTATTTTAGCTCAAAATGCCTAGTTTTATAGTTGTCAATCACAGTACGTGATCTAAAACTACTTTAGGGGAAAACGAACCGTCGCGGAATAGTTCGTGTAGGAGCGGGGTCCAGGGGCGGCAGCCCCAGCCGGGGGTTGGGGGCGGGGCCCCCCATTACGCAAAACCAGTCTTGCGATTAAACCTTATAACCATCATCAAAACACACACAACATACACATACACACACACATACAGCATTTTTTAAAGTTTGTAATTTACAAGTCTGTTTTGTCCATTTGTTTGCACTTTACCGGGCAAACGGCATATGCGATGCGGGTGGGGCTACAACGTTCATATTATGCATGGACATTGAGGTAATGGTCATGTAGAACCTCTGAAAGAAATAGTTGAAATAGTTTGCCAGAATCCATAGAAATAAAGCTTTTATAAAAGTTTTTTACGATAAATAATACCACTTGACAAGAAACAAAATAAACTTGACAACATTCACCTACAATGCGTAGGCAGCAAAACAAAGCACTTGCAAAAGTAAAGATATCCCACGCAACTAAAAACTTAAAAAAGCTCATCCATCAACGCGGCGGGACTTAAGCGTTTTCCTAGTAAAAGATATTCATCTCTTGGCAATTTGGTATGATTTGTTTTTATAAGATAGATGCACATAATGGCAATTTGTGAAATATAACACAATCCAAACAGTAGCAAAGGAACTCTCTTGCGAACCAGTAGGCGTTGGAACAGGGGGGGGGGGGGGTGGAAGGGGGTGATGCCTGATGGGTTAAATATTTTTTTAAATGAACGAGTAATTTTTAATACTGCAAAGTGAGCGTAGAGAGCCAATAGAATATATCTATTATTCGATCATGTCTCTATAAACTCAAACAGGTAAATATATAAAATAAATAAATAATTCGACATTTGCAACTGGTAACTTAAACGGTTTTTTCATAAATGGGATTAATTAACATGTGTAAATGTTTTATTATTTGTTTTTTCCTAATGTATTTATTTATTATTTTTATATTAAGTGATGAGGATTCTATGAAGGGAAAGCCCAACAGCTATGCAACACGGTACGCACGTTACAGACCTTGGGATCAGGTGGCGGGAGATGTAGTTATTGTTCTCTCAGATGGAACTGGTGAACCAACAAGCTCATGTTTTCCATGTGGCGTAGGAACGGTATATTAATTACATATTTATTGATCGGTCTGTTCTGCCGCGGTGGTATTCGTGATTAGATGAGGGAGCGGAGCAACTGAGTGACTCCATTCAACTCAAACGGCACTTCTGTGATTTTGTGGGTTTGTGGGTGTGTACATCGAAAATCAGCCGAGTCGCTGAATAGATTGCGCTGAAATTTTAGGCAGACTCCGGAACGAGTTTACTGAGAACTGCTAACAAATCAGCTAGATTCGTTGCGATTTAAACCTACAAGAAATAATAAACTGAAAAATAAGCTGTGAATGGGTAGAAATTATTTTAGCGACAATGGTTTTGTTTTTGAAAAAATATTTTAAGTTTGTTATTTGCCTGGCTGTGAAAATGCAGTGCCCAAGGTGTATCGAATACACGCTCAAGGTACCCCCAAATAGAGCTGGGTGATTGAGTTAACCTTACAATCTTTACACGTATTTCGTACTGGCTAAGTTTTCCATAGTATTGACTACACTGCGTTATATGCATTTCATAACATGTTTAATAATTTTTAAAATACAATCCAGAAATTACAAAATATTTCCCGACCAGGGGATTGAACCCAGGTCTCCCACATTTCGGGTATAAGGGCGCCTTAGCCAACTAGACTACACCAAAGTCCGTGTTAAGACGGAGTGAGCGAGTCATGTGTTTAGTACCCGGGAACATCTTCATACAAGTTGGTTGATGTATATACCCCACGGGAACACAAACGTCGGTTCAACGTAGTATTTTGGTCGGAAAGGTCGGACAGTGGTCATTCGTTTTTCAACTTAATTCAACGTTGGCCAAACGTTGTTTTTTGGTCGGAAACCATCGGTTGGTTTTAAGACGTTTTTTCGACGTTGGCTTACCGTCGGTTTGAGGGTGTATACACGACCATTTACGGCTGGTTGGTTTATGGTCGGATGCCGACGTCGTTTAAAGGTTGGGTTTGTGCGTGCCGACATATTATCAACAGTTTGGTTTTAGACATTATCCGATTTTGGGTCGAACGTTGGTTTTTAGTGCACATACCCAATGACAAGTGTTGGTTTAAGGTCGGATGCCGACGTTTGGTAAAGGTTGGGGTTTTGGCGTGCCGAATATTATCAACGTGGTTTTTAGACATATCCGACGTTGGCTCGACGTTGGTTTTAGTGCACATACCCAAATTCCGTGTGTT
>JAMZAV010008304.1:0-29119 GCA_024449915.1 Sweltsa coloradensis
CTCCCCAATGCGGCTAAAAATTTAAGTTATAAGTTATATGAATGGCACCGGCTTCACCAAACTTTATATATAGGCCTACTTTATAATACGCATAGTTAACTAATTATATACGCCTAAAGTTAAGTCCTAGAATGTTTTGTTGAGATTATAAATAATATGAGCCAATAAATAATTAAGCTACGCATAATTATTTGTTGTTCACGGCAGCAGTTGGTACAAATCTCTTGGCATATAAGAATAAAAAATCAAGTAGGATAGTTTACATCAAGCGCTGTACAAATTTATGGACATTTATATAATAATAAATAATAATTACAAAAATTCCATATTATATCTATACCAATTATCAATTATACCATTAATGAGACTTGCTTATATATACTATGGTTCACAGTATTTTGGTTTAGAATGTTGAACCCAAAGACCGGAACATAGCTCTTAGCCCAATTTGGCCCTATACGCCAAACAGCACATCATTGTAATAAATTAACTAGGAAAACGCTTTAGTCCCGCCGCGTTGATGGATGAGCGTTTTGTCAGTTTTTAGTTTTTGTGGGTCACTTTTCCTTTTCAAGTGCTTTTGAATGCATGTAGGTGAGTGTTGTCATAGTTTCTATTGTTACTGTTAATTGTTATTATAAACCTCAAAAAACTCATATTAAAACCTTTATTTCTGTGGATTCTGGCCAACTTTTTCAACTTTTACTTTCCAAAAAGAAATACATAACCATTACCTAACGTCCATGTGAAATATGAACGTTGTAGCCCCACCCGTTTGGTCAGAATCGGCCCAAATGTCACGAAAATATGCACTAAAATCGTAAAAAAATCGTGAAAGTACGATATTCATAAGAAATATTTCTTCGATTGTACCCAAAAACGTGGCAGTTCTAAGTTTAAAGATTTCGAAGGTCTCCAGAAAATTTCATCGCAATTGGAGTATCGGTTTAGCCGGAATCGTGTTAACAAACACACAAAAATTCAAACAGAAAAAAACAAGAAACACAAAAAAAAATAGTAAAATTGCGATTTTCATGAGAAATAATTTTTCGATTGCGCTCAAAAAGGTGGCAGTTCTAAGTTCAAAGATTTCAAAGGTCTCCAGAAAATTTGATTGCAATTGGAGTATCGGTTTAGCCGGAATTGTGTTAACAAACACACAAAAATACAAACAAAAACAAAAAACAAAAACAAAAAAAATCGTAAAATTGCGATTTTCAAGAGAAATAATTTTTTTATCAATTTTTCGTACGGTGCAGTTCTAAGTTCAGAGATTTCGAAGGTCTCCATAAAATTTCATCGCAATCGGAGTATTGGTTCAGCCGGAATCGTGTTAACAAACAGACAAAAATACAAAAAAAAAAGAAGAAAAAAAAAAAAAAACATTCCGGATTTTTTTCTCCAGTGTAGTGAAATTGAATTAACAATTAACTTTTAACACAAACTGCTGAGTGCATGAGAAGTTAATTTATCATCACATTAATTTGGTAGTGAAAATATTTAGTAAGTAACAACACCTATAGCGACCCCTTTAATGAATGTCGCAACGAGATAGGAATGTGGTAAGAAAAAACGATAAAGTAGTTTCTCCGTTGGAGTCGATAACGAGTCGATAAAGCGCTCTCTGCTCTCTACCGCCAATTTCACAAATCACGCTTCAGTTCAGTAGCTCGCACGATAAGAGTGCGCTACCAGTGACCAGTCAAAATGCGCGATCCGTGTGCGCGTCGACAGACGCATGCGCGTTGGCAACGAATTTGTGAAATTTCGACTAGGCCTAAAATAAAATGTAGATGGATGTCTTGTTGTCACTTAGTGGGTGTAGTATGCTAGTGCTAGAAGCACCTAGCTTAGCTTTCGTTCTGTAGAGGAAAGTGTTTTAAAGTGAAGCCTATTTTATGCGTCATTTGTTAGTAGGCCCTAGGCCTCCGATCTTCGGGTTTATCAAAGCTCCAATCACGGAATGGAACCGGGACTCAGGCCTAGGCCTATAGCCTTTGGTCTAGCTCATCTAGGCCTAGAGATTTCTCAACAATGTCGCATGGCAATATGAAATTATTACGCAAAAATCGGGGAATAAATATTACTTTATCACGTCGCATAACGCAAGGTCCCGCATAATTACGACCACCGTGGTCGGTGACGGAGATATCTCGAGACTAGATTTTTCGAGCAATTTGAGATCGAGATTAAGCGAGACTCGTTTTTCCGAGCAGTATGATCTTGAGATCGAGCAAGATTCGAGCAGCACTTTAATCTCGCTCGAATCTCGAAAAGTCGAGACTCGCACAGCCCTACGTACCCTACAAGATTGCTGTTTATGTCAATACTAGTTTTAAATCTCTCTCATTATTCCGAGGTGATGGCATAGTTATCCCTAACCATGGCCAATTGCAAATCACAGTTTTGCTTTCAAACATTTTCTGGTTACAATAATGCTAGATTTACTGACACCATGATTTGCAAATGGCCTTGGTTTTATGTGTTCTTCTCTAAGGCAGCTATCTTGATTATGTATCATGTACCATTGGCATATTTGCAATCAACAATAGGTCTGTTCAATTTGGCTACAACAATAAACTCAATTTGGGTTTCCCGATAGGGGGCCCTTTTTTGTTTAAATAATATCGTGGGTCTCATATCATAGGGGCGTATGAGCCAAAATAAAAATTAGGCAGGAGGAACAAAAAACGCTTTATCAATTTGTTAACATTTGAAAGCCAAATTTTTAATAAATTTTACAATAAATGTAGTTTTATTTTTTTTATTAGTCAGCTTTTTGCAAAACATTGACTTTTGGCCTTTTTTGGGCTCTTACCCCCCATATTACTAGACACTTCGGGTTTTTTATACAACAATACAAACAGGGCGATAAACCATCGTTGCTCATACGCCAAAATAAAAGGCTTTTAAAACCCCCTATCCCCTCTCTGCTTTTTGTGAAAGAGCCATTTGGTTTTTCGCCAAAAAAAAACTCTAAATAATTCTTGAAAATACAAAAAATTTATACGCCCGTTGATAAAATGATGCGTCCATCTGAGGGTTCATACCCCCCAAAAACCCTTTTTCGCGAAAATGTTCATACGCCCCTATGATATGAGACCCACGATACCCTTGGTATACATAGATAGAAGGCCTTTACTATAAAAAAGTCATTGTGTTTCCTAGGTAAACTGTTGAAATTTAAAAACGGGTTTCGTTTTTGGCAAAAACCGATTCTCGGGTCCCGGGGGTATCAAGATACCGGTACGCAGTTGTTGCGTTAAAATAATGTTATGTTGCTTTTAACTAACTTCTTAACTTCTTTATCAATAAATAATAATTTCAAATGACTATCATGAAATCAAATATAGGATATTAAAAAAAAAAAGATTTTTAAATTTGAAACTTTCGCATAATTTGAAATCATGATTGTTCTTTTAATTAGAAAAGGTCAATTTAGAAAGTAGTAGTCTTGTAGGTCGTTTGCTCTTGTGCCTGAATGCTTTTTTTGGTTCTTGGGCTTCTCCCATTTTTTCAATCAGGAGGTCCCGGGTTCATTCCCTGGTTCCAGCAAGTTTTTAACTAAAAAAGGTGACTTTGGACCCAACAATAAAGCTTAGAAATAAAGATCACCACAGAAATTTACGCCACTCTAAAAAACCGTATTGCATCTGAGGGGCTGGGGCTCTATGTAACTTTTTTTTATTTTTTTTTACTGACCTTGACTAAAACAACTGTTATAATAGTTTATACATACTGCATCTCGTTGAAGGTTTTCCCAAAAAAAAACCCAAATTTCCCCAAGTTTAAAATTTTAAATTTAAAAAGAGTGCCCCCTTCTTTCAAAGTAGTTGGCATTTTTGAAAATAAAAGGGATAAACGTTAAATAAACTCTGAATATTTTGGAGGTTCCGATAATGAATTCAGTAGGGAACCCAGTTTCGAACATATTTTTTTTTGAAGGCGTAAAAGTAAAAAACATTTTTACCGCAGACCCTAGACCGGCCATGATGTCATAGTTGGCCAAAGTAGGCTTTTTCAAAGAAGATGGTCGGTCATGCTTTACCCAAATTACAGAAGCATGACTTTTTATTTTAGGAAAATTGAATAAAGTAGATCTGTGATGAGTTGAGCCTTATTTCACTCTCCTTTTGGCAAAAGTCTAAACTTTTCACGGGAATTTTGATGTTTGGTATTTTAAAGTTTTTTACAATTTCCCACACTCAATTTTTTTTTTTACAAAGAAAAAAGCAGTTTCTGTAAAGTTTCAAAAACTTGGAAGTTGACTTGACTATACTTGGGTTTTACCCTACATAATTTTAAATTTAAAGTCATTTAAAGTGGGTATATTTTTTCCATTGCAACATAGATTCAGAAAAAAAGAGGTATTTTGAAAACAGCAAATTGATAAAATGGAAAATGTAGACATCAAATGTTCCAAATTTTTTGACGAGTGAGCGCAGCAAACGTATTACAACCTACTCGATCGGGCCTGGTCGTGATTAATTTCTGTTAAATTTAAATTTAAATGTTTTTTAAAATGTCTGTCTGCCGGTCCCATACGGCCGAAGGGCTAAATAGACTGAGCAAAAATTTTTAAAACAGACACCGTGCCCAGGTAACTGAGGACTGCAAACAAAGGCCCCATCCGTTGCGTTTTAAAAACTGCAAAAAAAAAAAAAACCCAAAAAATACTTTTAAATGTTAGGAATTATTTTAACGACAAGGGTTTTTCTTTTTTGAAAAAATATTTTTTGTTTGTTTTTTTTACCTGGCTGTGAAATCCGTGCCCAAGGTTAATCGAATGTTTGACGTAAAGGTCCCCCCAAAATTCCGCTGTAGTTTGAGTAAACCTTGCAATATTTTCACGTATTTTGTAGGGGCTTATTTTTCCCCCTAGTAGTCACAGATGATGGACTACACTGGTTATTGCATTAAAAACATGTTAAATATTTAAAAAATACAATCCAAAATTACAAAATCTTTCCCCGACATTGAACCCACGTCTCCCACATTTGGCTATAACGGGCTTTAGCCAACTCGACTGGGGAAACGCCAAATTTCTTTGTTAGACGAGTGAGTGAGCCAGTTTTTAGTACGGGGAACTTTTGCATTAAGTTTGCAAATATTGTATAAATAATCGGGTTTTTTAGTTTGGTCATAGTTTACCCCCCCCCCCTAATCCCACTGTAGCCTATGATAGGCTAGGGGGGCCCCTTAGGTAGGGGGAAGAAAATGAATGTTACCCAGTACTCAACACATGGCTCACTCACTCGTCAACAACGTTTTGGGGTTTCCCCAGTAAAATTTGTTTACAGAAACACTGCTTAAAGAATTTACTGTAGGCCTACTGGTTCCTATGAAAAATTTCAAAAATTTAAATAATCTGCAACCCATATTTTTGTAGCCATAAAACCAAATTATGTAGAAATTTTTTTGCTTTCTAACTTACATATAAAAATAAACAGACCTATCTTTGGGCCGACGTTGTGAAACTTATACATTGCACCCAGAAGAACCTGGCTTCTTAAGGGGCAGCCCCCGGCAGTTACAGTTTTTTAGTGAAATCTCAGAATGCTGAAAAACATCAAAAATGATTGCAACAGTAATGTGGTTTGGTTTAGAATTAATAATCCCAAGAAAAAGTATTCAAAAAACAATCAGTAGGTTTGTATTTTGATTATGCTTTTAAATTTAATTGTCTAATTAAAAATTTTACTTACCATAACATTACAATTTTTTTTCTGCAGGCTATAGTTCTATCAAAACCACGAACATAAGTTGGCATGGGCTTTTGCTTTAAAAACGAGCAATAATTGAGTCATTTGGCAACCCTTAACTCTTCTGTGCTTGCTTCCCTTTGGGGGGGGGGCAGGGGGAGATCCCCTTTTGTAAATCAGTTTTTAACTGAATATGATAGCGTTATAAAAAAAAAAATAATCCCTCTTGGCGGGGTTCTTTAATTTAGCTCAAAACCCTTTGAAAAAAATTGGGAAATTTATCAAAAATTTAAATCTTGGGAAAGTTTTGTTAGCTGTTGACACTTTCAGTTATTTGTTTAAAAACCCCATTAAAAAATCATTTTGGGGTAAAGAAATTAAATTTTATTTCCCCCCACTGAAAACCAGTTCCAAGATGAGGGGGAGGGGTAGACTGAAAAATTTATTTTTTTTATTTGTATGAAATTTTTAGTTTAATTTGTAAATCAACAGTATATATCTGAATGGGGTAGAAGTGAACAAAAAAATAAATGAATTTCCAAAGAATTGAGGAAGTATATGTTTTTTTTACAAGCCAAAATATTTAAAGGGGTTTTCCAATACTTAATAAAAACTAGGAGCAATGATGGCACTTAACCCAGGAGGAGACCTATGTTTTGTTCTCACGGCTGCCTCGCCCGCATAGTGGTTTTGGCTATTTTCACTCTTTTGCTGCTTTTACTACATTTAAAACAGAGTGTTGAGTCTTTTACACGGACGGGACTGATGGGGAAATTTGGGGAAAACACTACCCTTTGAAGTTGCTAGTTCTTGAGCATACGGTTTTTTCAAACCGTTTGGCCACCCGTTTTCAGAACTAAAATTTATTTGGATGGTGGGCACTTATAAAATTTTGACGTCAATTCCGTCTCTGTTTTGGGGGAGAACACCCCATTTAAGTGAAAATTTTTTTTTGGGGGATGTAGCTCTGAAGCGCAAAAAAAACTTAGGTAGTATAAAAGCGTTTTTTGCCCCTTTTTTTGTTTTTTTCCAATTTTTGTTTGTTTTTCATGTAATTTGTATAATATTATTGATTTTATTTAATATTTTTTAATAAATTATATTTTTTCCCCAATGCAATTTTTTTATTTCATTATTAATTATAATTTATTATTATACAATATTTACCCTTTGGAAAAAAACGCTAGTCCTAAAAGGTCAACCAAAATTGGGCCCTTGAAAAAATGGCTATGTCCAAAACTAGGTCAACTGTAAAAGTTAAGCAGCTAACCTAGTAAATGGCCTTGAAAAAAGTAGCTAAGTCCACTAATTGGGTCAAAAGGGGTTTAAGGATTTTTGGAGACTGTTGGTCATGATCCTATTGCTATTAGTCCATTTGTCAGTCATTTAAATTTTCCCCTTTCAATGGCCCAGTCAAAATAAAAAGGTAAACTCAACACCCAAAAAGGTGTTGGCTCCAACTTTCCTTTAAACGAGCCCATTGAAAAAAACCCTTTAAAGAAAAGTGCAACAACATAGCAATAGGATTGACCAACAGCTTCCAATAACCCTTTCACCCATCATGACCAAATTAGTATAGTAGAAACCTCAAAAATTGGAGTTAAAAGGGTTAGTCATGCAAAGCAATGGGAATAAAAAGGGTGCTATGTACAAATGAATTATCAAAACAACGGAGGGTTTTAAACAGTTTTTATTGCACAGCTGTACAAAATCAACAATTACAACGTATTTTAACAGTGCGTACAAGAAGGGGCCGTGGGAAATCGACATGTCCATGGCCTTAAAAATTGAAAATGGCAAGGATTAGACATGGGGGACCACCAAATTTGTTTCGAAGGTCGTCTGTTCATAGTTTTGGCCAGTGGTCCGAAGCGGGTGGGATGCACATGAATTCTGAGAGCAAAGTTCAAAGGTTGCGAGTAAAGAGTTCGAAGGTAAGGTAATGCGCAGAATGGCATTGCACATATAAGACATTTCCAATAATCGGAACAACCACAACATAAAAAAAGTTTAAAAATAGCAACTTTTAAACCTAGTGATCCGAAGCAGCATAAAGAAGTAGCTAAAAAGAAAAATTTGTGTTAGTTTTGAAGAGAAAATATGGAAGTCTAGCATCTTGCTTTATTAAGAGTTTTTGCGAGCGGCAGTGCAGGGCACACTATAAGCACTAAAATTTAAGATGTACAACGTCTGGAGAAAAATTAAAACGACATACGAAAATCTAAAATACAATGAACTATTTTATGCAGAAAACAAAACCAAGCAAATTGAGTATATGTAAAAAAACCCTACTTTTCACCATGGTTACACATAAGGACGAAAAGGGGATAAGAGGGGGTTTGCTCTCCCCCCTTTGATTTTACGTTTAACAATGGTAAATAGTATGGTTTATTACATAAGCAATTCTGTTTTTAATGTTGTTCCATAAAAATATCTGCGTCAGGTGCATTTTGAATTTGGGTATGTCGCTAAAAATTTTTTCTCCAGAGCTTTTCATCTTAAATTTTGAGTGTTTACAAGCGTGCCGGTAATGCCGTCTGTGAAGACTCTTTAAGGCGGGGGGGGAACACAAAAACTAACAATAAACCAACAAAATAGAACTTTTTTAGTAGGAGAAGGGGAAGAAAACCATAACCCCCTCCGATGGGAAACTGAAAGTTTTTGGAACTTCGTTTAAAAATTTTTTAAATCACAAGGGTTTCTTTAAGGTAAGTTTTGGGGTTTCCCCCTACACATCTTTTGTAAAAATTTTGACATCTATGTACCAACTTTATTATTTTTTTCAATTTCTACACATATTTTGCTGTCAAAAGACCAAAAGTTAATTTTTCACCAACATTTTACTCATTTGACATTCTATTTTGTTGGAAATTAAATAAGGAGAGAAATGATAAGTTTTAAAGCTACAATAAAAAACCAAAAAATTAATGGGAATATTAAACAAAATTAACAAATCCTCCCGCCCGGGGTTAAACCCCAGTCTTCCACATTCAGTAGGTGCCTTACCAATTAACCCCCAAGAACTTTTTAACTTCTAATTGTAGTTGCATTATGATCGAAAGAAACTAAAATTTTCAAAAGTTAAAATTCCATCTTGGTACCTGCTGGTCTGGAATGGGGGAAACCCCCGGATAAAACCCTGGCGAGACGATTTTTTTCATTTCTGAATATTACAATTTAAAAATTTTAAAAAATTCCCAAATTGGGGAGTTTTCCCGACTTACCAATCAAAAATTTCATGTACTTAACGTGTTTTATAAATACAGCAATTAGGAACGAATCCCAAATTAGTTTTTAACAGTTTTTTTAAAATTAAAGGAACACAATTTGAAAATTACAAAATCCAACTGGCCCGGGGATTGAACCCGGGACTACCGCTTGCTTGTTTGGCCCACACATTTGGGGCAAAACGTCAAAACAAAAAAAGCAATTTCCCCGTGGAAAAAAGTCCTGCCCCAATTTAATTGTGTTAATTTTTTTTCCCGGGGGGGGCCCAAAAAAAACCCTTTAAAATTGTATTGATTTAAAAATTTTTTAACTGGGAAAGGCTAGAAAATAAAAATTTTAAATTATTGACCAAATTGTGTACCTCAAAAATTTGATGTGTCTCCACGAGGAGGCATTACATGGCATGCTTGAAGCCCCAAAATTTAAAATGTACAACGCCCTGGAGAAAATTTGAAATAGTACCAAATTCTGAAAATAAACAACACAGATTTTTTTATGCAGAACAACATACAAAAACAGAATTGGTCTTAAAAACCCTACTTTTAACCAGGGTTTAGCATAAAGTCGACACAACCGGGAACAAGAAAGGTTGCTCTGTCGCTTTGATTTTTACGCTAAACAATGGTGAATAGTAGGGTTTTTTAATAAAGAAATTTTTTTTCCCTGTTGTTGTTTGCAAAAAATATCTGTGTCGTGTGCTTTTTAAAATTTTCCGACGTAGTTTCTTTTTTTCCCCAGAGCATTTTACATTTAATTTTGAGTGTTTAGGCGTGTTGAAACTGACTTTGTCCGTGAAGACTTAGTAGTCGTGAGGCTGACGCGGGGGAGACGAGTTTAGGCACTAGTTTTCTTTTTTTCCGGGAAAAGGGTTTTTCTAACAAGTAGAAATTTCACACCAAGTTAAAAAATAATAAAACTAGGGTACAGATGCGACCAAAATTAATTCATTAAATTTTAAAATTAAAATTGGGAAAAATCCCCGAACTTTACTTATTTTGGTAAATTTGGGTTTTTTTTAGTGGGAAAAAGGCGACTGTCAATAGTCTATTGCTATCGAATAACAAATCTGATTAATTTTTTTTGGATTCAGTGTCTTTTAAACTGGATCTGTATCAAAAGGAAAAATTTAAATTTAATCTTAGAATCCCTACAAAAATATATACATTTGGACATTTTACGTTAAAAGAAATTTTTCGTAGGAACTTTGTATGTTTTTTTAGAGAGGGGGGGGGGGGGGAAAGGAATAGCACAACACTGAACCCCCCTCCAAAAATGAATATTACTGTGAATGGTTTTTAGACTTTGTTAAATTTTTAAATATTTGATGGACGGATCCCTAATCAATAGTCAATTTTGACGGGCAATAATTATACCTGAAAGGATGCACAGTGGGGAATAACAACTTAATATCGAAGGGTTTGAAAAAAAACTGGCATTATTTTATGACCAGGGCGTGATTGAAAAATTTTTTGACAAGAAGTCACAACAAATCCATGAGAAACTGTGCAAAATTTTGGGGAGCGCTTAAGTGGGGGAACACAATACGATTTTTTTGGTAATTGTGGGAAATTTTACTGGTATGGGTTATCGAACGAAAAATATAGATATCATGTGCATCTCAACATTTATACTTTTTAGCTCAGTGGGGGATTTAACCCGGGTCCCCCGGTGCCAGAGGTTTGCCTCGACCCCGGGGGCAAGTTAAAAAACTCTTCGATTTTGTGCTTTATAGAACAAGGGGTTCTCCCTCGCCAGCGCTAGTGCTTTGCGAATAAAAAAACTTGTGACCGTAACGCTGCTACTACGGGCGGGTCAGGTGGGTCACAGAACGTAGTTCAACGATTATTTTCAGTCTTTTTTCCATGTCCACAACAACATTATTCACGGCACGTGTTTTTCCCCCAGTTAACCAGTAGAGATTAACTTTTTCGTTCCGATCTATGACAGCATTTGGTTTTTTTCAGCATTGAGGGTTTAAAATTTTTTTTTAAACTTTTCTTATTTGGTTTTTCGTTGTTTTGTTGGCATTATATACCCAAGTTCACACCTTTTTGGTGACGGATCACATGGGCTAAACTATTCTAAACCGGACGTTTTGTTGGTGAACAATTTTGGGAAGGTTTTTTTTATTCAGTTTTTTTACAGTATTTCCCAGTTTGTAAATAATCATATAACTCATTTCCCAACCATGTCGGGTTGAGTGGGGGTTTTTCACCTTTACTGGGCTGTGATAAAAGCTTCCCAGACTGGTGTTTTTCCCAAATCCCCCAACTCCTTCCTCTCCACCAATTTACTCCCCCCTCTTCGTCGCCCCCACAAATAAATTTGTTTTTGGATTTCCCCCACTCGTATATGACTGTTTTTCAGTGGGGGACAGTAAACCAAACGCCCCGCCAACCTTAGGCCCCGTGCAATCGAAAATTTTAGTCGATAACCAACCAAATTTTGATATTTTTTCAATAGGAAATGTACAATCAGTGGTAGGGAGGCAAAACCCCCCCGCGAACAACGCCAGAATCAAACAAACCATCCAGAACAACCAAAATTTTATTATGCGCCTCTTGCTAGGACGGCTCCAAAGTCACCGTGTTTACAAATTCCCAAGACGGACTTGAGTCCAAATCAAAAGTTAAAAAAACTTTTGACTTTGGGGGTGAATGGACCCCTGGACCTTCTGCATTGGAAGCAGAGACACTTACAACAAGACCAACGAGCCACACAAATGTTTCCTTAGAAATGCTGGTTTCAATGAGCTGTAGTTGTGGCGACGGGTTTTTTGTTTTTTAAACTAGCCCTCACTTTATTTTCAGGTTACCTTGGTACGGAATGGTACCTGATTCCTTCATCACTCTGATTTTTATCACGAAGCAGGGGTCCGTACCCAGGCGCGTGGAACGTTTGAAATTGGGGGGGGGAAAACCCCTTTACAGATTTTTTAGGATACCTTTGGGGGGGGGGTCTGGGGAAAAAACCCAGCCCCCGGAGGCCTTTTGTCAAAAAAGAAAAACATTTTCACATACTACATTTATTCGTCTTTTTTTAACTGCATTCGGACTCTGTAAAAATGTTTTACATAAACTATCTGCGATCTAAAAAACCACAAAATTTAACGGCAATGGACCATTTTTAAAAAATTTAAACATTATTTTTGAGAAAGGGAAAAGCATACAGACAAAATATTTTTGTTTTCCTTTCTTAAATTACTGAAGTGTTAGTACGTTTCATTTTTAAAATTACGTTAAATTTTTTAAACACGAAAACACACACATACTTCCACGTTACTTTACTTACCAATTTTCCCACTTGCCACTTCGCTATTTTTAAAGTTACAACCCACCCCAAAGATGAAAACGCATAACGTCGACACGACGAATCAAACCCCAACTTGCGTCTCCCAAAAAATCTACATAGGAAATCATTCAAAGGGAGTTTGGATAGACGTGATCTGAGTCACTGCCCACTCTCATGGGGAAAGGGGGAACAACACCTTAAAGACGGGTGGTGGTTATAAAGATAGTTGATTGTAAGGTTCAGGCATGGGGTCCCTCAGCCAAACCTAACATTCCTGTTTTGTTGGGTTTGTTTTTTCCTGGAAAGAATAGCGGGAAATCCGACTTTGTTTTCCCCAAAAAAGTAGAGTAAAAAATCTTGATTTTCAACTCTAAAATCTGCCCCCCAGCCCCCATGGGGCCCAGACAGTTAGGGGGGGCAAGCCCCCTTTGCCCCCCTGTTCCGACGCCACTGCCTGTAGCCCCCTTTTTTTTAATGATTTGGGTAAGATTAAGATTTCACATGTTGTTAAAAAAGTAAAATATAGCCTGTTTATTAATTTCTGGCTGGGTCAGCTTGGGTTTTCAAAAATAATTCTTCCACTTCTTTTTATTCTCCCACAATTGTCAAATTGTCCATCTCTTCCACTTTCCCGCTCTCACTCTTGCCTATAGAAAAATTTCTTGGCCTCCACATTTTTGATAAATTTCCTTTTTTTTAAAATTTAAATTTAATTTTATATTTCTTAGGCACAAGGCCCCTCTTTCCAGCATTTTTTTGACATCCCCAAAACCCGTCTTCCACCTGCATTCAATTCACTACACCCAATAGTCGTTAATGTAAATAGACAATTTTGGAGTTGAGGGCAGTTCAGTATTTTGTTGATAGCTACGCCCAGTTTCAACACCAGTTTTTGGGGGGGCGAATGAATAGCAATTTGGGATACGGGATAGTGACCTTTCCCCTTTTAATTTTTTGTAGCTTATAACCCCGGGCAGTTTTTTACGGCCGCTCATAATTTCATACTCGCTGGTTCCTTTCATTTTTTTTCACCCCCAAAAACCAAAATTTAAAGGGGGGATACATTTTTTCCTTGTTCGTCTGCCTTTAAAAACTTTACACAAAAATATGTGAGTGTGTTGTGTTTTAGTCATTGTCGTCTTATTCATTGGCACTTGCTTAAAAACTCCGAGTTTAAAAAAAACAAGTTTAAAATTCATTTTTAAAAAATGTGCGATGGTTGGTAGTAAGCAGTCTATTTTTTATTGTCCTCATTTTTTCAGTGTAACCTTTTGTGTACTTTTTCAGTGCGTTTGGGGGGGGTGCCCAAAAGTTTTATTTTGCGTAGTCACTACCAGTAAAAATAATAAAACAATGATCAAAAACGGCAGTGATTTTGCAACTGCATCAGTGTAACTGCGATTTCTGAGACTTTTGTTAAGCATTGGGGATTTGATAAACCGTTCTTGACCCCATTTGCCATTTTCCCCGTCAAAATCTTGATTTCACAAAAGGTATCTCCTCCCCGGTGACAGTTTTAGACGCAATTTTTTCCCAAAATCGTTTCAAAGGGTGGGCTGGTAACCTTAACTGACACTCCTTATCTGTAATATTTTTTTTTTCAATTTTCATAAAGTAATGAGAAGTAGCACATTCTGTAACACCCTACAAAATCGCCGTTAAAAAGTCGTGTGAACAACTAGCCCGGGTACAATAAAATTTAAGGATGCCCAAACGCTTGGAAACTCACGATGATAAAGTCCTGCCCGTAAATATTGAATTAAAATTAATTTGTAAAAGGGTCGATCCTTTTTTTAAATGTTCTTTTTATTAAAAAGTAAAGGGGTAAAATTTTGACGACTTGAAATGTCCCCGCCCCCTGACGCACGAGGCAACAGGCGGAATGAGTGGGTATAAATCCTCTTTTCCCCAAAGTTGACGCCTGACAGGGCGAAACATTATCACGCGTAATTTTATTCTATTCATTATTAGGACAATTTTTAAATGAAAATTTTTAGCAAATATATCTTCCTTGTAAAGCGATTATTTTTTTTTTTTTGACACAGTCGTTAGCTTGTTATAACAGTTACGCATCATAGTTGAAAATTATCAAGACAAAATTTTCTCAAAAAAAATTTATTTGACA
The DNA here is from genome assembly GCA_024449915.1 of Sweltsa coloradensis. Classification (NCBI taxonomy): domain Eukaryota; kingdom Metazoa; phylum Arthropoda; class Insecta; order Plecoptera; family Chloroperlidae; genus Sweltsa; species Sweltsa coloradensis. Next base: position 14,347 of record JAMZAV010008304.1, read on the forward strand.
AAAAACAACGATCAGTTTTTGACAAAACCTCTTTAAAAATAGCATCAGACTGTTAAACAAGAAAAAACTAACTTTCTAGATAGAAAGTGCACTGAAAAAAATTTTGCAGATAGAGTAATATGCAAGGTATTGTTTTTCCCCAAAATACGATCTTGAGTGCGGATGAGCCGTGAAAATGCACGTGATATTACTCTTGCTGTAAATTTTGTTCGTGCATTTTCTATCAAAAACTTAGTATATTTCTTGTCTAAACAGTTGATGCATTATTACAAAAAATCTTTTCGAAAACCGATCATAGTTTTTGTCAAATAAATTGTTGAGAAAACTTTATCAGGATAATTTTCACATGTGTGTGGTACTTTTTTAACAAGCTAAAAGACTGTGCCAAAAAAAACAAAGTATCTCTATTACAAGAATGATAGTTTGTAAAATTTTTCATTTAAGTATTTCCCAATTTAAAGAATAAATATAAGTTTGAGCGGATAAATGTGCGCCCTTCAGCGGCGCCAAAAAAGAAAAAAGAGGATTTAATCCAAGTCACATGACCTACGATCGTTTTTAAACTCCCTCATTTTGAGTCATCAATTAATTTCAATCCAATCATCCCTTTCCCTCCAGTGGCAAAACACTCGCCCTAAACCACGCCCTCTCCTAAGCGACCTGAACTCCCTTAGAAAGACTCAGAAAACTAAATATAACAAGCAAGTCGTCCCCCCCCCAACGTACTTTCCACCAAACCATACCCCCCCAGGCTTGTTTCCTCTACATTTTTCTGGAACTTCCCCCTGCGATCCCCTGCCTCAATGAGTCCCTCCTGTAATATTGAACCCTACTTCCTGAAAGATTATCCTTCCCCCCCTCCACCCCTTGAAGGACCACCCCCCAAATACTTAACTAGCAAGTAACATTGCATATCCTTTACCATCCCCCCCACATCTTCCTCCCGCCCCACGCCCTAAATTCCCCCCGACCCTCTTTGCTGCCCCATGGTTCTCCTCCCCTATTAGGGATCCCATGCTGCCGCCCCCTACTCCATACAGGTAGGCCCCATCTAACTCTGGGGGTCTACAAATTCACATTAAATTTTCCGACTTTTTCCCGATGGATTTCATAATCAATTTTTTAAAACTTCCAAGGCTTTGGCCCAGAGAATATTGCTCTAATAATAGAAATGATTTTTCCCAGAGCCTTGAGCTCGTGATGATGAGACGGAACATTAAAAAAGGGTCCATTTTTTGGGTTTTATGATTTTTATTTGGGGAGTTTCAGGATATATGAGGGGAATTCCAGAAATATGAACAATTTCCCCCGGGTTTTCTAGACTTGTTTGACACCCCCATCTAGCGATTGCTCATAGCTTGATCTAAACCCGCTGCTGGCTAATAGATTAACCCCTTTCCCAGCTACCTCCAACCCTTTTCTCCCCCCCCCTTCCCAACACAAAACCTCTGCCCCCATCATCCACAAATACCTTTTAATAGAAAATGAATTACTGAAATAATGACAATCAATTGAATTTAAATTAAATAAATAAAAAAAAAATAAAAAAAAAAATAATAAAAAAATTTTATTTTGAGTCTACCCCCTCGTTATATAACTGATTTTCAGGGGGGACAGTAAATTTAAAAGGGCCAAGCCAACCTTGTGGCCCCCAGACAACGACAAGTATGAGCGAAAACCAACCAGAGATATTATTTTTAATAGTAAATGTAGCAACATGGTATGGGGAGTGCAAACACCGCGGATCAAGCCAGAAAAAAAGGCCCCATTCAAAAAAAACTCTTTAATTTATCATGTGCTTTGTTGCTTAAGACGGCTCTCAAGTCTCCTTTATTAACTCCAAGAAAAATGATGGACTCGAGTCCAAATCAAAAGTTAAAAAAAACTTTTGATTTGGGGGTGAATGGATCCCGGCCTTCGCATGGAAGCAGGGAGGCTGACCCCCAAAACCAACGAGCCACACATAATTTTTAATTATTAAAAATAAAAATCAGGATCGAAACGACACTGGGGCCACGTGCTTTTATATTACCAATGTTATCGAATCGTTTTTCATAATAGACCCTTAATCGATGGCCGATTAAATTATTATCTCGCAAATGTGCAACGGGGGGTTTTCAGTGGAAAAAAGATGATTTAGAGTTAACTAGAGGTAGAACTATAAAAAAAAGATCTAGTCAAAAAACTGATACCAACAGTTGGAGGACAGAGGAGTGGGTGGAAGAAATGAGCCTTAAAGATGCATCAAGGGGGGTTCAAAAAAATGAGGAAGCTATGCAATTTCTTGTTGGAAAAAATCTTTGACAGGGATATTTAAAATTTAAAGAGGAAAGAATATCGAAGAATTTAATGAAAAGCACAAAAACAAAGACGATTCCAGGTGAGAATTAGAAGCACGGGGGGAAGCGCGATGTGGTTAGAGCATGGGGTTTCCAGAGATCACTAAGGGACATGGGTTCCAATCCTGCATAATATACAGAGTTGTGAATGTTCTCATCCTTCTATCGATTGCCATCAGTCGTCGTATTATCAAAAAGTACAATTTTTGCAAAATACTGATTCGATAACAAAATCACTGATTATAAAAATTTTTCCATTGAATCTTTTAATTTAAACCCAAAACCCTGATTTTGTAAACCAGAAGAAATGCTGCGGTATTACATTGTGGCGCGCACCTCTAGATTTTCTTTTCAAAGAAAGTATTATAGTTTCCCCAAAACCCAAAACTTTGACCGGTTCTGAGTCAATAAAAAGTTGGTGCCCCGGGAGCAAACCTTTTCAGGGAGAGGTTATCCAGGGGTGGTAGAGTTCAGTGTTAGTGTAGAGTGAAACCGGACAAGATTCATGATGAGGTAAACATTTACGTTACTAAAACGGTCAAAACAGGGAAAACAAACAAAAAATGCTTAGCTGCCAACTATATTGATCAATGATAATTAAACCCTCAACTTATAAATAGGTTTTCAAGGTGGAAGGGAATCAACTCCGAGTATTTTTTAGAAAAATAGTTATACAAAAATGAAATGATCTGAAAAAAAAATTTCAAACAATTTTAGTTTGAAAACAGTAAAAATCAAAAAAAAACTCAGGTTTTTCTAGATTTTTATGGGGGAAAGAAAGCAAAATTTTTAAAGAAAAATTTAAAAATAAATTAGCAACTGATAAAAAAGTAAAATTTGCCCTTTTTTTCGGTTTGGTACCTATTATTTAGGGCCGTTTGATCAAAAAAAAAAGTTTTACATCCCTAATTAAAACTACATAATTTGGGTGGCTGGTTAGATTTTGGGGGAAAATAGAAAAATAAAAGACAGTTGGTAGGAGCCAAGATGGGATACTACTGCTTTTCTAAAAACCCACGTGAGCTAGTTGAAGGTTTGTTTCGGGAATGTAAGGTGGCTAAGGCCCGGTTTTTACCAAGGTGTTAAGCTCCCTTTAACTTCCTTAAAACCCTCAGTTAATTTGGCGGTGTGTATCACCCCGCCCCAAAAAGCGTTTAAATTTGCGCTGAAGTTAAACGGCCATCCAGGGGTTTTAAAAACTTAAAATGGGTTTGCGTGAAATGTTTAGGTTAGTGATACATTATTTTCATCATGGGACGATTCAAAGGATGATATACTTTTTTTTTTCAGACTACGACGAAAAAAATTTTTGGATGAGCAAAGCGAAGACTTCAAATTTTCTTTACCCCCCCCCCCAAAAAAAATTTTGCTTGGGGGTTTTTTTTTTTTTTTTTTTCGTCTGTTTTTTTGCTCTTTCCGGGCAAACGGCATATCCGATCTGATGAAAAAAATTTACAGGACCTTTTAAATCTCTGAAATTAGATTGCTACGTTTTTTGGGGACAATCGAAGAAATATTTTTCATGAATTCGACTTTCACGATTTTTTTCGATTTTTAGTGCGTTTTTCGTGCCATTTGGGGCCCATTTTGACCAAACGGGGGGAGCTACAACGTTTTATATTTCGCATGGGCATTAAGGTAATGGGTGTATTGCTTTCGAAAAAAAAAGTTGAAAAAGTTTGCCCGAATCTATAGAAATAAAGCTTTTTAAAATAAATTTTTTGTTTTTTTTTGTACGATATTTTTTGACATTTGGGCCAATTCTGACCAACGGGTGGGGGTCAACGTTATATTATCATGGACATTAGGTTATGGTGATGTAGTACCTTTGAAAGAAAAAATTGAAAAGCTAGCCAAATCCTAGAACTGCTTTTAAAACAATTTTTTTTGGTAAATAATACCAATTGACAAGAAAAAAAAGAAACTTGACAACATTCACCCACAATGCAGGCAGCAAAACAAACATTGCAAAAGTAAAAATACCCACGCAAAAATAAAAAATTTTTAAAAAACTCATCCATCAAGCGGGGGGACTTTTGAGTTTTTCCCAGATATTTTATTGAAAGACCTGTTTGACGCCAAGAAAAATCTACGAAAGACAAAATTTTTAAAAATGGAGTAGACTTCAACACGTTGGGGGAGCCCCATCGCATGTGAGATGGGGCTGGAGTAAAAAGAAGTGGAGCTCGAGTTGGGAAAGTGAAAGTAAAAAATCTAATATTTTAAAAATCATTATAATGGGTATTTTAATGATTATAGGACAAGTAGACCCGACATCGCACTCAATGGGAAAAACAACAACAACATAGGGTTCTTACATAATTGGGGGCAGTCAGTGATTTTTGGCTGAGATAAATAAGAAAACGCGACCATCACAGCTTTTGTAAAAATTTTCTCGTCGTTGAACCAACGATGAAGTCATGGTGGAACCCCCCAAATTTAAACCACCCCTCTTAAACTACGTTTTCTTTACCCCTCCTTAACCAAAGGGGTTTTGGGTGTCCCGATTTCAAACCAAAAAAGCGGGACAAACTTCTGGCGGGTGTACTGGGGTCTGGGGGGAAGCCCCCCCGCCGGAGCCTTTTCGCCCAAGGTGAAAAAAATTTTTCCCATTTACAAAATTTTTTTGTCATGTTTTAATGAAAATGGCAACCGGGGGTTACCTTTAAAGGATAAAAACTATAGAAAATGTTGCTTTGCAGATCGTACAAAAAACCTTTTTCATTTTCGTCTCGTGTCTAAAAGTAAGGAAAACCTTTTTAAAATCGTCATTTAAAACACCTTTAGGCGGCGGGATTTTAAAACCCCTCACGCGTAGAGACGAAAAAAAAATCTCGTAAAAATGGGCTAGAAGTAAAAATATGTTTTAAAAACAAAATTAGCTTCCCCACCATTTTTTTGTGCTAATAATAATTTAAAACGAATTGCAACTATATATTTACTGTTTTTAATACAACAGTTCTACAAAAAGCAGGCGAAGTAGGGTTGCAAGCACTCGAAATTTTTTTTTATATTTTTTTCCCCGCGACAGCATTTACAACGATCTGAGCAAGCCGACCCAATTAAAGGAAAGGTTGGTTTGGGTGAATTTTAAATTAAAATTTTTTTGTGATCTCACAGTTTTGTTTTATCATTTGTCGGCGCAAAACGACAAAAACTTCGTTGGGGCTCGGGACAATTCGTGTAACTGTGCCCTCAACCCAAATCCACCCCCCCCTCTACACTCCGCCCGCTGATGACGCATTCATTGTGCAAAGTCAAGGCCAGCAGAAAAGTGTTTACAGAATCCCCGTGTCCGAAAAACAGCAAAAAGGGCCACGAGCTACACGTGAAATCGGTATATTTACAAAAAAGGGGCAAAACAGGTCCCTGAACGTTGTCGGGACACCGGGACAGGGGCCCTAAAAAACGGGACGTCCCGTTTTTTTAACGGGACGAATGGCACCCTACCCAAAGGGCGTTTAGGAGACTTTGGTGAAACCGGGCCCAAGTGAACTGAACCAAAACCCCTATATTTCCTTTTCGTTTAAATGATTTAAGATGGTAATTCGCCGGGAACCCAGCACCGTTATTAACGAAATGTGGCCACCGATATAAAAGGGCTATGTATTTTAAAGATAACAAAACCTTTTGTAGCTGCCTCTGACGGAAGAGAAAAAGGGAGGGTAAAGTTCTTATTCAAGATTTTCAAACTTGGCTAGATTTGTAGATGAAAAAAAATTTTGTTACCTGGCTTGGGTTTGTGCAATTGTAGTATGTGTGGGGTTGACATATTTTTTTAAAACTCGCTTTGGTATAAATGTAAGTAATGGGATGAAAATAAAAATTTGGGGCATCTAGTAGGAAATGGATTTTAAAAAAAGGAATGCTATAGGGGAGGTCAACTTAAATGAAGGAGATTTTAAAACTAAAACGTCTACCAATTCCCCCAAAAAATTTATGATTCAGTAAAAAAAAATAAAATTTAGACATTTTGATTTTTTTAGAATGGCAAAGATGTGCAATTAGGGGCACAAGTCAGGGCAGAACTGGGGGAGGGTTTAATAAAAACTGCAAAAATAAAAAAATTTTTTGTGCGTAGCTAAAAAGGGTCCCTCCTACCCCAAAAAGAAGATAGCACTCTTTTTTTAAAAATGAGGGAAGAGATTTTTCAGGGTTGTCAAATAATCAAGAGGATGAATTTAGACAATTTCTCCCCCAAATTAAAAATTTTAAACATTTTTTGCTAATTTCATAATGTAAATTACTCATAAACTTAATTTTTTAACTTTGTTCTACCGGGGGAAACAGATTAACATGGCCGGGGCATTTCGTGTGTTAATGTGAAAACATTTTTCGATTATTTTTCAAGCCAAAGTGTGGTTTTTAAAACAAGTTCTCGGCAAATTTTTACTTTTCCCGGGATGTTCCCAGGTGCACAAACAAAATTTTTTTTTTACAAAGGTTTTTGTTTTACAAAAAATAGAGATTTAATCTTTCATGTGTAATAGCCTTTGCGACTTGGAACTATAAATTTGCCTCGCGTGAAACAAGTTGGGTATGTCTATTTAGGCTGGCTTTAGTTACGCCCTACTAGGGATTCATTTTAATTGTTTAAAATGAGTTTGTCAACACCTTTTTCCCCCGGGGGATAAATAAAAAATAAATCAACTAATTTTTTTTAGGTCAACCCCTCAGTAGAGAATGATTTTTAGTGGGGGACATTAAAATTTGAAGCGACCAAGCCCAACCCCTTTTGCGAGAAAATCGACAAACAAACAATGACCAATCGAACCGGCATATTTTAAACGAAAACCGGGACAACACCAGAATCAGCAAGGTCCCAAGGTTGATTTTAATGGGAAACAACCATAGAATTTTTTTATGTGCCTCTTTTTAGGCGCTCCAAAGACACCCTTTATACACTTTTAAGCCAAGAAATGATTTAAGCCCAAATCAGAAATTTAAAAGCTTCTGCCCCGAGCAGAATCGAAAACCCGACCTTCGCTTGGAAGCGAGTCTCAACCATAAGACCAAAAGCCCCACCCCCAAAAATTTGGGAGTGTTTTTATTGTCTTTAAAATCTTGAAATTACACTTTCGGTTTTTTTCCAAAAAAATTGATTCAGATTTGGAGTAATTTAATTTTTGGGATTTTCCGGGGTTGCTAGATTGACAGGTGTAATTCAGGCTCATTTTTAAAAAAAAATAAAATTTCATATTTTAGGGTTTTTTCGCATTTGCAAATTACAGGACCTCTACGGTTTCCACAAAACGTCAAGTCTTTGGAAAGAAAAATTAAAAAAAAGCCTTTCCCTTTGGGCCCGGAAAGATTGGTAAAAACTTGTTTTTTTCCCCCCCAAACGACCACCATGTAGGAAGTAAAAAATTCATCTAGCGAGGTAATATTTTCCCCGGCCCCCTCGGGAAAATATTTTTATTGGGGTGTTGTCATTTTATTTTTTTAAAAATTTACTTGTTCAGTTATAAAGAGAGGGAATAGGAGAGGGGTACTGATCATAATGAATGTGTAGGCAAATTGTCAGAAAAGAGTGCCGTTATTTTCAGGGGGGCTTTAGGGGTGTTTTGAGAGAAAAAAACCAGAGGAGAGGAGGGGGGGGGGGGTAATGAAAGTCTGTAGGGGGGGGAGGGAGGGAGGGGGGGGGGTACTGGTCACTCACATCAGGGGTGAAAGTAGGAGGGCAATGATATTATGTTGCTAAACAACATTAACGTTATTAACCCGAGTCAAGTCTCACATGTTAGTTAAAGTTGTTCGGCCCCCAACGGGACCCCTGAAGATCTAAATCCCCCAAAAAATCAAATGTCTTTTTCAAGTGTGCATTGGAATAATACTAGTACAAATTGCTATTCACAAGGAATTCTAGGAAGGATTACCCCGCAGAGTTGAAAAAAATTTGTTGACCAGCCACAATCCCCAATTGTTGGGGTATTGCTTAACTCTCTATTTATGCAAATTGGCAATCGAGGAAAAAATTTTAAAAAATTTACCAAAAAGGGGGGGGCTAAAAAGGTTCGGAACTAAAAAAAATCGAAAGGGGGTTTTTTAGATAATTTTACAGCCAAATCAAAAAATATGAATGTAAACCGAAAGTATTGTACCAAAAAAGGAAAACAATTTGTTGTAAGGGATGAATGACCTTTCGATGGGCAGCCAAGACCGAACAAACTTTTCATTAGAAATTTTGACCGCATAAACGGGCAAACTACCAGGTTGACTAAAGACTACGATTGTAAATAATTTACAATTTTGTAAAGCTACAAGGAAATAAAATTTGATATTTATATCTTCTGTATTTTCGTAAACATTGGGAAAATTTTACAAAATATAATAAAAATATAGGCCTTAAATTTTTTGTATGAAAAAACCCTAGAGTGAAAGTTGCAATAAAGTTAGACTAAACTGACATTGCTGAATAAAACTAGTTTTATTAAAAATAAACTTTGAATTGTATTCCAAGGGGAAGGCGCACCCTGACCGGGCATCTAGAAAGGTCTTTTTTTTGGTGAATTTTGATATTACTTTAAATTTTTGAAAGGTTCACTTCACAAAGATATTTTAAGAAGGAAGGGATAAAAAACTTGCAAAATGAGAAATGTAAAGTTGCCCAACGTTTTTTAAAACTCGGCAACAGGACTAGTGGACGAAAACGTGTGGAGAAAGCGAAGGTGGGATGGTGGTTAATGGGGGAGGGTACTAGGGATCCGGGGGTGGGGGGGGTAAGCCTTGGGTGTGAGATTTCAGTAGCAATACCGGGGGAATCTGGGTCAGGGCTGGGTTCCGTGTTTGGGTGAACGAGTACGTGGGTTTTAAAGTTGAGATTCCCGAGGAAACGATGGGGAAAAAATTTTTTTGCTCAACGTCTCATATTTTTGCACTAAAGGTATTTGAGACGTCGGTGTGATAAACGAGGGTGAAGGGGATTACAAAAACCCATGCTTGTGCGGGGTTCAACCCACATCCCCCCTTACAGCTGTACGCTTCGGGCCACGCGCAAATTTTACTAATAGAGAGTTTTGGGGTAAATAAAGTCAAACCCCGGGGGGAGGGCCCAAACGGGGTAGACGACAGGGCTGCAAAGGGGTGAAGGGTAAGAAAGGAGCACAATGTCACTAGAAGACTGAAGTTTTTTCTCAAAATATTTTACATCTTTTAGAAAGATATAAGCTGTGTGTAGGAAAAGGGGGTAGTGGGGATGTGTACAATAGAAAGCAAAAGGGAAAGGAAATGAAGGGGATACAGGCCGAGGTTAATGCTAACCGCTGGGAATTGATTTTTAATTTATTTTTTTATGCTCAACTCTATTAGAAAAATTTTATTTTTTTCTTATGCCAACAAATTTACATTTTTCCCTGCTATTCCAGACTCAACCCCCGAGTGGAAATAGATGGGCCAAGGATACTACAAAAACCATGCCTTTCCGGGATTGAACCCCCCCTCCTTTAGAGCCACGTTCGAACGTCACTAATCGAATGTGCCCCCGCGGACGGGCCCCAAAGCCCGGGATCTGGGGGAATTGGGGGTAGAGGGTGTTTAGGGAAAGGGAAAAAGTTGAATCATCTTGGAAAAAACAACAGCAACAGTTAATATTTACTGTTTGCTCAAGGGTAGGAAAGAGATTTTCACAGGACCCGGTGGAGGCTTTTATGTTACGAGGGGGGGGGCGGAGGGTGGGGCGGGGGACAAACACCACTATTAAATGTAGAAGGGGGTCAAGATAGAGTGGGGAGGGTTTTTAATAAGGGGGTGATTCTGCGGTAATTTTTTAAGGGGTTAGGAAATCCCTTTATGAGCAACAGGTGCATTTTTAATTAAATAGATTTCATTTCACTCCCAGTTCTAGAGTAAATGTTTTAAACCCCGCTTTTACGTAGGAACTACGCAAAGAAAAAAAATAAGTTAATTTTGGTCTTATTTGGGTTTGCAAATTTTTGCAACGAAAAGCCTTGCACAATTTGAAGATGATGGAAATTTTTTTGCTTAACTTCTTAGGCCATTGTGGTGTTTGGCTATTTGAGCATTGAGGGGGATAGATGAGGGTTAGGGACAATGACAAACCCGGGATAAGGGACCTATTTTTTTTTTGGGTGCGGGGGTTCGAACCCCGTCCCCCGGTGTTAAACAGCAGGCTTGCGCCCCCGATCTAAAGAGCCATGCGGAAGGCGAGGTAGAGGAAGGTGCAAATAAGAAAGAAATAGATAATAAACCTGGAGGACAGGAGAAGTGGAGACGCCCCCAGCCTGTAGCAACTCTACTATCCAGCCAAGCTACTGGTGCCCTACTCGTGTTGGATCATTACAAATAGAAACTAGCTTCGTTTGATGAACAATAACACAATCATTTCCCAATGTTACAAAAAATGAGAGTTTATAGGGAACCAAACAGCGACCTGGTGGCGACTGCACGATCTTGTAGAGATAGATAGATAGAAACAAAAAATAACTATGACCCCAAAAAACACAAAAAAAATCGAAAATGTTTAGTGTTGTTTCTATACATGTTTCCATCTATCTCTACAAGAACTCTGCATCGCTAACCAGCAAGCTGTTGGGGCCCCCAAACAAAAACCCCTTCTTTTAAGCATTTCCGAGCGTTTGGCCACGCCAATCAAAAATCCATTTCTAGGGGGTTCAAACCCCTTTAAGATCGTACGCGGTGTACTACCATACTTTGGTCTGCAAGATTGTTTCAAAAGTATACTCGTAACTTAACAGTATCAAATTTATGGCATTTAAAATTTTTTTACAGTGAAAACCCTTTTTTGACAATTCTGAAAGGATAACTTTTTTTAAATTAACTATAGGCCTATATTCAAAAAGTTTATGAAAAATTTTTTTTTAAATTTTTAAATTAAAAAAAAATGGGAAAACAGGGAAGGGGGAAGAAGAAAGATCTGGGGGACCAGGAAGAAGTGGAGAGAATTTTTAGAAATGCCGGTTTAGGAAGAAAACGAGGAAAAAGATGAGGGGGCTGAGCCGGCTAGCAAGCACTAGAAGATAGCCCCGAGAAAAATGGGACTCTCACCCACCGACCCGACGAATGTTGGAAAAGGGTGTTTGATATATATATAAATCATATTTAGCATCTGTTTTATTGATTTATTCACTCAAAACATAGCATTGCTGCCATTTTACGTTGAGTTGTTTAGTAGTTTGCATAATAAGAGGTTTACTGTACTACAATTAAAATAAGCATAGATAATTCTGAAATCAGCTTACCGTAGCGATCTGCCAGGACCAGCCTAGGAACGGACTTCAGTCTTGCGGTGGGCGGAAAAACGAAACAGGAGGGTGGTGCTTCTCCCGGACCAGTGCCCCTACGCCCGCTAGAAGAAAAAAGACGTCTAATTTTCAACTTTTATAAATTTTAAATTTAAAATGCTTAAAGATTTCTACTTTAAATTTTTAGACCCAAATTTTTTTGAAATCTTTAATTGCATGCGCCCCGTGAAAGTAGGACAATTAATCGTTGAACTTAAATAAATACTGAATTTAAACTTAAAACTCTCGCCTCTTAACTTTGAACATTGAAATCAGTGAGACAAGGTCTTGGGTTTTAATTTTCAGCAAACTCCAAGGTTTAACCAAGCCAAAACTGATATCTCCATCCCTACCCCCAAACTTGCAACTTAAAATTTAAATTTTTTTCAAATAAACCAGCAGTGTTGGGGACATTTTTAAAATAAAAAAATATAATAAAATAGCCCCTAGGGGTAAAAAAAAATAATTATCTTCCCCATCTATTTGACCCCGGTGGCATTCCTTCAAAGAGGACGACGGTAGCGAACAAGTCTTTAGCCAGGCGGACAATGAGATCTGATTTCAGAGTTTTCGAGATAACTTGGTAGGCCTACAGACGACCCTTCCCTTGGAGAGATGAAGTCGAGCAAGTGGACGTCTTTTAAAGGTGTGCCATAAAAAAGAAAAATAAAAAAAAGTTGATTTAATGTTTTTAGGGCTGGGAGGAGACATTATTATGCACAGTTAAGCATAAAGAAAGTACTAAGCAAAATAATCTTGACCTATTACAGTGTTGAAAAGTACAAGTGTAAAACTTTTGATATTTATATCGGGTTAAATATTCAATTTATTGCCAATAATGTACCTACTGAAACAATCACGTTTAAATTAAAATGAATTCACCAATCTTGGTACAATTCAATAGGTTGGTGCAGTGAGCAGTTGGCGGTGTGGCAAGTTTTAACATTTTATCATATTTAAAAACTAGACTACTTAAAAAAAGTTTCAAATAATAATTAATGTTGCAATAAAATAATTAGGGCTGTGCGAGCAGGGTTTTTTTAAGTCGAGCGAGATAGGGCGAGAATTTGAAAAAAATCTTGAATCTCGAGCGAGATCGAGCGAGATCCGAGATCAAGCGAGGTAGAGCGCACTGAAATTAGCCAGCTTAGGCCTGTTGTAGGACCCCAAAGAAAGAATCACCTACACACAAAATAATTAGGCCTAGGCGGCTTTAAAAGTAAAAATAGGGCCTACTTAAAAATAATATTTAAAAAGTAAACATTTCTCAGTTCAGTGCTTAGGGGCCTAGGCCTAGGGCAGGCGTGGAGTAGGCCTAGCCCTAGCCTATCTCAGAGGTCCTAGGCTGCCTAGGCTAAATGTTGAACGAAATATAATTTTTGTTTCTAACTTTATTAGTTTAATCACATTAATTTGGTAGTGAAAATAATAAGTAACAACACCTACAGCGGCCTCAGTGTAATACCCCTTTAATCAAGGATCCTTCAATGAATGTCGTAAGAAACCGATAAAGTAGTTTCTCCGTTGGAGTCGATAACGAGTCGATAAAGTGCTCTCTGCTCTCTACCGCCAACTTCACAAATCACGCTTCAGTTCAGTAGCTCGCACGATAGAGTGCGCTACCAGTGACCAGTCAAAATGCGCGATCTGTGTGCGCGTCGACAGACGCATGCGCATTGGCAACGAATTTGTAAAATTTCGTCTAGGCCTAGGCCTAAAATAAAATGTAGATGGATGTCTTGTTGTCATTTATTGGGTGTATGCTAGTGCTAGAAGTACCTAGGCCCCTAGCTTAGCTTTCGTTCTGTAGAGGAAAGTGTTTTAAAGTGAAGCCTATTTTATGCGTCATTTGTTAGTAGGCCCTAGGCCTCCGATCTTCGGGTTTATCAAAGCTCCGATCACGGAATGTAACCGGGACTCAGGCCTAGGCCTAGGCCTAGGCCTATAGCCATTGGCCTAGCTCATCTAGGCCTAGAGATTTCTCGGCAATGTGGCATGGCAATATGAAATTATTACGCAAAAATCGGGGAATAAATATTACTTTACCACGTCGCATAACGCAAGGTCCTGCATAATTACGACCACCGTGGTCCGTGACGGAGATATCTCAAGACTAGATTTTTCGAGCAATTTGAGATCGAGGTCGATCGAGGTCGAGCGAGACTCGTTTTTCCGAGCAGTATGATCTCGAGATCGAGCGAGATTCGAGCAGCACTTTAATCTCGCTCGAATCTCGAAAAGTCGAGACTCGCACAGCCCTAAAAATAATTATTAATTCCAATTAAAGTTCGAAAACACATCACAAGTGTAGGCCTAAGCGCAGAACCACAGTATAAATCCTTGGCAATCACAGTTGTCAAACTTTGGTAAGTTTGTTCCATAAAACTTTTTGAAAGTTCATTTCACCCCACAAGAAACAATTCTGTTTAAGTAGAAAATTTAAATAATTAACTTTAGTTCACTCCCAACAATAAAGTTTGTTTACTGGAAGCAATGTTTGTAGGCTATTTATTCCAAGTACAATTAACAGAGAGCAACACATTAAAATGCCCTGCCTCGTTTTATTTTAAACAATTTAAAACCACATGATAAAATCTGTTGCAGAAAGAATGGTAGGTAGGCCTATGTTCAGAATTCCCAAGTTTCACTGGTAATTTATATGATCCATCTATTACACAAACTACTTTTTTTTTAAAGTGAGAGTTAAAAATTTATCCAAGTTTGAAGCTAATGTTTGTGTGAACCATAAAATAAATGCATCCATTTAAAAGTTTAGCTATTCCCCAAGTAAGACGTTCATCAAGTGCAGTTTTTAAGTTTGCTATAAAGAAAGTTTAAAAAAATATGCCGCTCACCAGAGTAGTAGATCGCTGGCAACGCTGACGTGTCGGCACAGAAGCTGGAGTTCGGCAACTCGGTTCACAGTGGTTGGTTCGAGACGACGTTCGATCTTCGGAACGCAGCAAGTTTCAAGTAGAAGACGTCACCGCCAAACAGTTTGGACTGCTAGAAAATTTAAAAATAGAAAAGTGTCATCACCATTGTCATAGGAGGTGTTGTGTTATCCGAGTCCTTGCCTACAGCTGTAGTTAAAATATACTTAAATGGAAAAAAAAAGAAAACATAATTTTGCAAGTTAATTAAAAAATATATTCAATTTTTTTGATCATTAAA
>JAMZAV010008305.1:0-28414 GCA_024449915.1 Sweltsa coloradensis
TTAATTTTCGAGCACTTTACTTTGACTTTTGTCGAATAAAGTGGATAATTTATTTAAACTTAAATTCATTATTGAAATTGTGAAGATTCATGGTAGGTATTTATGTTGATGGCTGTTTTATTGTGGAGTAGCGGTCATTTCTTACCTTTTATGTCTACCTCCTTTTGTTGTTTGTTGGTGTCTAGAGGTGACACTTCAATATTGTGAATAAAGTAGGACAATGGTCCAGGATTGAACCACATATCTTATTGTGTGTTTCATCTATCCCCCATGAGTTGTAACGAGTGACATGTTTTGCTTGTAGGAAGAAGAGAAGGGTGTGGAGATGTCGGAGGACTTCGGCGGTAAGGCCCAAGAGCTGGAGGAGAAGGAGAAAGATGAGGACGAAGAGTCTGGTCCCGAGGAGGAGGAACCGGACAAGGAGATGGGGGAGACGGAGGAGGGGGCTGACAAGCTGGACCAGCAGGTACCTGTTGCCATTATGTACATCCCGTCTTGGCCCGGGGTAGAATCGGCCCAGAGCATGGCTCTAAAATATATCCCCAGCAGGAATGTTGTAGTCAAGCCATGATTTGCACTCTGGCTATGTGTAATTGCTCTATTATAATAAACCTCCCCCATCCTTGCAGCATCTACCTTGGGGGTGGCACTGAGGGATGCTGAGTTCAGGAGTGCGAGTCACAGCATGATTCCCACCCACCCATCCATCCTAATTCCTCGTACAGCAATCATAAGCTACGAGTGTGAGTATGTTGTGAGATACCTTGTCAGTCCTTCGTAACCATGTTGTTGATGTTAACTATTTTCTGTCATAAGAACACATAAAAGAATGTAAGTTAGGATTTGACAAAATGAAAAATGAGGATTAAGTGTCAGTAGCTCATGGACCGGGCCGTACTTTTTTTGTCTGTGCTACACAGTGCAATATTATTACATGTATATTATTTATTAAACGTGCACTTTTCCATTTATCTTTATGCATCCTTTATATTATATATATATATATTTATATTTTTTCACTACTTTACTTTTTTTTTTGCATAATCCTATCTCTATTTATTATTTTCCAGCATATATCTAGTTTTCTTTTTTGCGACTCATTGCAATAGCGGCCTTGAAAAATGTTTTATTTCCTAATATGTTCAGGTACTAAATGATAAATAATCCGTGCATGTCGCTCATACAAGCGTTGTATCGTTCACAGATCTGGGGTGAGGATTCTGAACCAGAAGACGAAGAAGACGGCGAAGGGGACGAGAAGGAGGGAGAAGAGAAAGGTGAGACAATGGCTCGGTTGATAATCTTGTCTGTCCACTCCAAGGTTATCTGTTTTGGTGCAGATTTAGCAGTTTAGGAGAGGCAGGACTCATTTTACTACATTATTTATCAGCAGAGCTATAACTTCATTCACTTACATTATAACAATTTGTCAATTATGTGTGTATAATAATAATTATTTGTAATCAGTAACTTCTGACAGGATGCTCATGGATCTGTTTTCTGTTGTGATCAATTTAAATGGTCTTACACTGTTGTAGCTCACCATCATTAAAAATTAGAACAGAACAAATATTATAACATACTTTTTCTCCTAGTTGGATGAGCGTAGCGAGCGAAGCGAAGATTCCATTTCACTACACTGGAGAAAAAATCCGGAATGTTTTTTTTTTTTTTTTTCTGTATTTTTGTCTGTTTGTCCACACGATTCCGGCTAAACCAATACTCCAATTGCGATGAAATTTTATGGGGGCCTTCGAAATCTCTGAACTTAGAACTGCCACGTTTTTGAGCGCAATCGAAAAATTATTTCTAATGAAAATCGCAAATTTACGATTTTTTTTCGATTTTTAAAAAATTTCTTCAACTTATAACATCTACATGCTTAATCCGATTTTAATGATTTTTTTACAGAACCTTAATTTTATGAATTAAGATATTCGTGTGAAATTTGAGAACAATCGAAAAATTATTTCTCATGAAAATCGAAATTTTACGGTTTTTTTCTTTTTTTAACAATGTTTTCACTTATAACACCTACATGCTTTATCCTATTGTAATGATTTTTTTACAGAACCTTAATTTTATAAATTATTATATTCGTGTAAAATTTGAGCGCAATCGAATAATTATTTGTTATGAAAATAGCAATTTTACGATTTTTTTCTTTTTTTAAAATGACGATTAAGAAAAAATAAAAGAATAAAGTTAATTTTTTATTTAATTTAATTTAATTTTAAAAAATCGACTTAGTAATAATTTTTTCACAAAACAACAGAAAATCTGCATAACACATGGCAGGTCAATGCACCAATTACGCTCATCCAACAACGCGGCGGGACTTAAGCGTTTTCCTAGTTAGAGTAAAATTTGTAGTGTTTTAATTAGGGCTGGGCTATGACATATCATTCAATTATCGATATATCGAAATGTAATTGTTTGTAAAAATAAAAAAAATAAAAAAATAAATTTTATTTTTTTTAGTGTTATTTTTCATAATTTTGGCCAAATAGAGTTGATAAGGTGTCACCATAAACCTATTTACGATCTCACAATCGTGTTTTATGACTCGGCACCTCCAGCAAATGCACCAGCCAGGGTAATTTAATTTAGACTACCTACCCAGCACCTCCACCAAAATTTTAAAATTTAGCATTTTTTGTGTAAATTTCGATATTTCGATATGAAATCAAATATCGATATCAAAATTTTTTCCAATTATCGATATCATATCGAAATATCGATTTTTTTGCCCATTCCTAGTTTTAATATTATCAATCAAGAAGATAATGTGATGCCAATTCATCGTTCGTTTAAATCTCTTGTAGGATATGGAGTTTTATGTATTAATTATTGCCAAGGGTGGCTTTCAGTGTGACCTAGTTTGCGCTGACAGTAGTATCTCTGCCTCCAGGTTCCGGAGAGAAGACGGAGGAACCAGAGTTGAGCGCCAAGGATGACAAGTCGAAGCCCGGAGAGGAGGACGTGGGAGAAGGAAACGAAGAAGACGAGGAGAAGAAAAAGAAAAAGAAGGAGATAAACGAGATGGATGAACCGGAACAAGAC
Source organism: Sweltsa coloradensis (assembly GCA_024449915.1). Lineage (NCBI taxonomy): Eukaryota > Metazoa > Arthropoda > Insecta > Plecoptera > Chloroperlidae > Sweltsa > Sweltsa coloradensis. The sequence goes on from JAMZAV010008305.1 coordinate 3,064, forward strand.
GACGATCACGTTGATCCATACCACGGTGAGTTAGAACCAAGGGCCAGCTGTCGGCGCGGCAGTAGCTAGCAAAGTGTGTCACGTTGTTTCATAAGATATCCTTTTTAAGAAAGGCATGTCCAATTTTTCTTAAAAAAAATCTTAAGTTTCTAGGTTGTATTATTATTAATATTAATTGAATGCTGTTTATTGTCTTTTTACAGCATGTTTGGTGTTCTTCATTAATCACTTCAATTTCCTGTATAGACATTAAATTAATTTAGTTTAAAAGAATTTTAGGCCTATGGTAGTTTTCTTAGTGAAATAAAGTCATCATGTTTGTTAAACATAAACTTTTACTTCTAAAAGGTCAATTCAAATACGTAACTAAAATTTTGGAATAAATTCTGTTTGATAGTAATAAATTGTTAATTTAATTGGATGAGCGAAGCAAAGACTTCAATTTCACCGACCCCCCAAAAAATTTAGCTCGGGTGTTTTTTTTTTTTTTTTTTTTTGTTTTTTTGTTTGTTTTTCTGTCTGTTTGTTCGCTCTCTACCGGGCAAACGGCATATGCGATCTGGATGAAAATTTGACAGGACCTTCGAAATCTCTGAACTTAGACTTGCCACGTTTTTTGGTACAATCGAAGAAATATTTCTCATGAATATCGTACTTTTACGATTTTTTTCGATTTTTTGGGCGATATTTTCGTGCCATTTGGGCCAATTCTGACCAAACGGGTTAAGCTAAAACGTTCATATTATACATGGACATTAAGGTTATGGTGATGTAGTACATTTTGAAAGAAAAAGTTGAAAAAGTTAGCCAGAATCCATAGAAATAAATCTTTTAATATAAGTTTTTTACGGTTAATAATACCAATTGACAAGAAACAAAAGAAACTTGACAACATTCACCTACAATGCGTAGGCAGCAAAACAAAGCACTTGCAAAAGTAAAGATATCCCAAGCAAACTTAAAACTTTATAAAGCTCATCCATCAACGCGGCGGGACTTAAGCGTTTTCCTATATAATGTAAGTTAAAGCAATGTTGTATTTGTTCCATGCACAGGCAAACATGCTCCCGAGGAGGAACCGGAGGAACTCGACCTCCCTGATGACCTCCAGCTAGATGAGGGAGAGGCTAAGGATGCTGATGAGGGAGAGGAAAACCCCTTCGACATCGACGACATGAAAGGTACGTTACCAACTCGTAACTACGTGTTCTATGATAGCGACCATTCTTTTTTTACATTTTAAAGGTAGCATTGAACAGCATCATTAAACCATCAAAATTTAATTTTTATCTGAATATAATTAAATTAAAACATATGTTTGTCTTTAAATATTAATTCTTACTATTATCTGCCTTCACGGTAGCTGCCTCATATAATCATTATTCTTCGACTTTGTATTCACAATGTGCTATTTTTAAATTGTGTGAAGAATATAAATGTCCAGGCAAGAACTTCGTCCTATCAACAAGGATATTACTATCGGAGTTGCAGATTATGGAATGATTTGCCGGTGGACATCCGTGAACTACACACTCGGAGCCATTTAAAATCTGCACTAAAAAATTTCTTTTCTGGTGTATCCTGATAATTCTATTCTATAATTCACAATACCATTCATGTTTGTCATAATTTCATCACCCTCACTTTTTACATGTCTTCACATACATTGTTTTCTATTATTGTATAATGTATTTTTAATTGATTTAATTGCAATGTATTAGTATAAGTATTGAGTAGGTTGCTAGACACTAAATTGTGAATGGGGCTATGCCCTCTTTTAGCAACCTATAACACATCAATGTGTTAAAACAATAAATAAATAAAATAAATAAATAAATAATGTTTAAACAATTGTAAGACATGTCCTACACTGGTTCTAGTTGTACCATCAAAAGCGTACAGAATGTTAATAGTACAAGTATTGTTTGTCCTCAGACCAACAACCCCCCGAGGGTGAGGAGAAGGAGGGAGAAGAACCGGAGAGCTCTGACAAGCCGGAGGATCCGGATAAGCCGGAAGACTCTAGCGATGATGAGGACGGAGACCTGGAGAAGAGGGATCAGGAACCCATGGAGACTGAGGAGGTACGGAAGAGATGTGATAGACTGGCTCTGTTTAGACTTCTGCTGAACCTATAGTACAGTAGCATACTTCAGATAGGTGTAAGGCTCCATTATTATGAACAAACAATTAAATAAATACACTTGTAATTAATTGAAATTACGTCATACCTATTATTGTAAATACAATTTACTGGTCGGTAATTAGCACATTTATAATTTTGATACAATGATGTGGTTCAAAATAACTATGGTAGTTACGCTTACGCTTACGCATTCTCACAGATAATATATTATCAAGTTTAATAGTAACACTAAAAATCATTTCATTAATATGTTAAGAGGTAGCTCACTCATAATGTACCAACATAAGTAATTAATTAAACGGAGTAAATGGATTTAATGAAAAGTTATGAGTTCATTCAGATCCATATATAATTACATTTACTTTTTGTTGATTCAGTTGTTAATTAGATCAAATTGACAAGGCTCATCTTATCTTAATTCACTTATGTCACTTAATACTTGCTTTCATTCTATGTAATCATTTTCTCTTAGAAAGAGTCATACTTGGGCTAGTACCTGTCAAAAAGAATAAACAACTTATGAAAGATCACTTCATTATTTGTAAACTCAAAATGTTGCTCTATAGCTGCTGTTACCTAATGGTTGTTTGTATTACAGGATCCGGGAGGCGAGGAGGAGAAACCGGCTGAAGAGGAGAGTGGGGGGAAGATGGGGGAGGACGAGGCCGAGCCGGAGGGAGACAAACAGGAGGAGGAGAAGGCCAAGCCGTCCGACGACGCTCCCAGCGCTGACCAGGTTCAGGCGGCAGAGCAGATGGAGGTCGACGGCTCCAAGGACGAGGTGAGAGAGAGTTTCAAACTCATTCTTAATGCACAACAACCACAAACTAATCTTTCACTAAAATTCTAACATTAATTCAATCACATAATTGAGCAATAATTGAAGTCATTTAAATTCACTTTGAATCATTTTGTTTTCCTAGAAAATACTTGAGAAAATGTGCCGATTTCACTATGAGTTTCTTTTTGAGTTCTTATATAATTTACAGTATCCTAATTTCATGCTCTGCTTCACATTTCTCTGTAATTGATGACCATTTTACCCTTTTTGGTACCTATCTCATCTACCCCTTAAGCATTAATAGCACAACAATGCCCATGTAGATATTGTGTACTGTATTTATGCGAGTATAGGCCTCGGGTATATTTGAAATTGCCAAGTTCAAAAAGTGGGGTGCGGCCATTATGTGAAGCCATTTATCAATAGTATTTATATCCAAATCTTTAAAATCTGAAAGGTCAAAATAAGGGTGCGGCCTTTACTCGAGGGCGGCCTATAAGCGAGTAAATACGGTATATTGTAGTGTGCATTTTTGCAGACAGGTAATTATTTTTTATAGTTAATCTAGGAGTTTTTATGAAGAACGGTACTGTATCAATATTTCATTGACCAAGAGGAAGACAATACATGGATAATTCCCAGAATAATTGTAAACTACATCATGTATTCATGTGGTGTCACCAGAATGTTATTGACAAATGATAATTGAACCCCGCGTGTGTCGCAGGTTGCGTGCGAGGCCCCTCAGGAGCAGACCTCCGCTAGCCAGACTCCGGAAGAGTCGGCCGAGACCCCGCGGGAAGAGAAGGACGGAGTGGGACAGGCCCAGACCCGGGAGCAGCAGTCGGGACACGAGGGGAGGATGTCGTCCAACCAGGACATCTCCCGGGAGAAGCAACAGGAGACGAGGCAGGAGAAGAAGCGGAAGCCTGGACAGAGCGACAGCAGCCGGAGTCTAGGTGAGGGGTTGCGGGTGTGACTGAATAAATGTGGTGTGACGTAACCTTGTTGATGATAACAACATGCATGACAAATATCCCCACCATATTGACCAAACAAATAAAATTTGAACCTTTCTACCTTGCATGCATAATATTTGAAATTTAGTAAAAGATGTTGTTAAATTATGTGTGTACTGTTTTTAGTATTTTTTTTTAATTAATTATTGTTGCAAACAAAAATGCAAGTCATCTTGATGTTTGGTGACCATTATTTGCCAATTTCGGTGTAAAACGTCAATTCAATTTTTATGCTTTCTGGTGTGAATGCTCTAAAGCTTGTTGCCATTTGTGGTACATTCAAACACCACGTGGCTCTAGCTAGTAGCTATGAAAGCATGGTGAAACCGTGAACAAATAACTGCGCATGGACTTGAAATTCAGTTCGTAGTTTCAACGCTGTGTCTCTTCCTCAGGCGACGCCAACGAGCCCGTGAACAAGAAGCTGAAGACGGTCGACAGGAAACTCCAGGATATAGAGGAGGAAGAGAATGAGGAGGAGGAGGGGGATAAACCCGAGGAGAGGGGGGAGAAGAGTGACGTCTACCAGCACATCCGCGACGCCAAGGAGACATTCGACGCACAGACGCTCGACGCCGCTAACAGGGTGAGCCGTGTTGCCTTAGCGTCTTTGAAACTGCTTTAAGATATTCACTTTTAATGCCGCCATGAAAATAAATTAAGTTTTATTCTTCCTTTATAGCTTTTATTTCACAAAAATTCACCATTAGTGCTAAAAACAAAAAAAATACTTGTATCTTACAACATTTTTAGGGTTAAGGAAAGTGGGAAATATTAAAACATAAATAAATAAAATAAACTTTTATGTTGTTTTTTTTATGTGATGTCGAAATTATTGGTTTGGCATTGATTACGAATTTATAATCGAATCCCAACCCTATTAAATAATATAAATTCTGATGTTATATTGAGATACCTTTAATAAGAGTATTTATGTTCATGCTTCATCCTGTAATGTTCTTGCAGGAACAAGCTGAGGAGCAGCCGGTTCCTAACTTGGAGGGGGAAGAAGGAGACGAAGCCAAGGAGGATGACGACGTTGAAATGGAAGGTGAGAACCAGACGCCATTACTTTCATTCTCGTATTTAATCCCTGGCTGAGTTTGCTTGTTTAGGTTAATCAGTACAGTTGGTTTGTGTGTTCCTTCTTCCAATGCAGAAGGCCTCGGGTTCTAATCCCGGTCCGAGCTGTTTCATCAAAGTAGGTTGGTAATAAAATGGCTAACTCATTTATGTGTTTCATAGTGAAAGATTGATATCAATCTGTTTAAAGAAGCTAACTTATCTTGAGAATATATTGAATCATCTGTTTTGAGACATTAATGTGAATTAGAAATGGTCGCGTGATTAAATTTTTACTTACGTAACGTGACGTAAACTCATTTTCTGTTCACATTCAGTCATGCATGAATAACATAATTTTTATTTAACTCACAAAAATTATGCTGTAAAAAAATATTTACTGGAATCCTGTCTTGGCCACGCCTCCTCTCAAGATGTCAACTGTGGCTCAGTAACCGGCAGCAGTGATCAAGCGTGGTTGAGGGAAATGTGCATGATGCAGCAAGTGCCCTGATTGATGTCAAATGTGGCACGACAGATTTAAATTCTGACTTGAAAAGTTTGTTTTCCATAGGGTACTTGGTTGTTCATGAGTATGTTTTTCATAACATGACTTAAAGAGTAATTATCTTTCATCTGAAAGCCACTTGTGTCAAGATGCGAGTGGTCCTTTCAGTATTTGATGCTACTGTATTTGAACATTGAAGAGAAAAAATTATACCGATACTTTAAAAGTAACTTTGTAAGCCATTTTGTTCTTTGCAATCTTTCTCAGCATAAAGGTACAATTCATTGTATCATGGTTTTACTTGTCGATATTATGATATATTTCGTCTATCAATATAATATGTATACTAAAATTACACCTCCACCAATATCTTGTTGATTGTAATAAAATAAAATAAATTAATTCTGTATTATGTTATTCTTGTAACAGTCGAGGAGCCCCTAGATGAAGAAAGTGCTGCACCGAAGCAAGATGCGGAACGCCTCGAGACCGAGTCAAAACGACCAAAGCGTGACAAGAAGCCGATATCGGGCGAGACCGACAAGGATCAGACGGACGCTGAGGTAGAAGTCGAAGGAGATAAGGTCGATACGATGTCTGTTGCGCGCGGAGCTGAAACGACATTCCATACGGTGTTCGGCGAAGTTTCTCAGCGGTACGAGCCGATTGAAGCCGACGCGGAGGAGAAGCTGCGAGAAATGAGGCGAGAGCTGGAGGCTCAGCTGGCCAGCTGGACGCAGGTGAGGCAACACAAAATAATAAAAAATAGTCAAATATTAACTTCATCATTGAAGGCAAAAATCAATATTGTGTATTTTGATGTGACACTTTTCCTTCACCAAATTGACATAAATAGGTAGCTTAAGTTTTTTAAGGATGCAATATTATGTACTTTGCTCTTCCAGTAAAATTAAGTTGAGCTACACAATCTATTTGGATGTTAGATTTCACCATCAATCAGGAGTTCAGTCATTCATACTGGATTTGGTGGTCTTGTCACCACTGATGTGTGTGGGTGGGTGGGTGTAGTTTGGAGACTTGGGCACAAATGTGGAAGACTTGGGTTCTACCCTCGGTTGGCACTGGATTTCTTATTTCTTGATTGTACGTATCACATATTTAAACTTCATTTTCCCTAAAAATGTTATATATTTTTTTTTAGTTGATGGTTGCAAAAGTACTGTGATTTTTTTTTTTTTGATATAGGCCTAACATGTTTGATTTGTTCTTATTTAAAAAAAAAAAAATCCCCGCTGAAAATCAGTTGTCCGATTGAGTGGGTAGATGCTAAATACATTTGTTTAACTTTTATTTTATAATAAATAAGCCAACGGTTAAGCCGAGGTCTTTTAACTGGTCCCCACTCGAACACCAAAGTTAAGCAGAATCGGGCGTGGTCAGGGGTAGAGTGGGTGACCGCTCTGCCCTGAAACTCACGTATACCGCTGGTTAGAGCAGATGGAGGGTTCGAGAGCTCTAGTGTAACGGCTTTGTTCTCCTCGTCTGCTCGGCAGTCCGGGTTAGTGGAGGAACCTATATGACTGTCAAGGTTACACCGTTCTTTCGGATGGGACGTTAAGCCGTTGGTCCCCTTGGTACTTTTCGAAAGGAGTAGGCTACGTGCCGGTACCGGGTTTCCCCTCCTCCCTTCTGTTCATACTTCATCCTCATTTATCACCACTCATCGTCTCGATTAGCCAAAGTGCATAAATATGAGACGTTAAGCAATATCCAGTCCTATCCTATAATAAATATTTTGGTTTCCTTGCAGGCCCCTCCCACCGCCGAGGCAGAGAAAGCCTGGGATCTGTTCAGTGTGGTGACAGAGGACCTGGCCAGGAACCTCAGCGAGCAGCTACGTCTAGTCCTCGAACCAACGCAAGCCTCGCGGCTCCGAGGCGACTACCGTACTGGACGCAGGATCAACATGCGCAAGGTAATGGGGGCTGGCCGACACCCGGTCCACAGGTCGTGGAGGTCATAAAGTCATGACTCTATGATTTAACAACTTTGATATACCGTATTGTTCCGAATATAGCGCGATGTTTTTTTCCGAAAATACAATCTCAAAAACAGCACTCGCGTTATTTCCGCGCGCTTGCATTTGAAATAGCGCCTGAACATAGGCCACGCCTCTATACAACTCCCGCGCATAGTCTGCTGCGCTTCGCCCCGCCCACCCACTCGAAGCCACTGAACTCGGCCGAACCTTGGGCGAAACTGTCTGCTAGTCGTCAGAATCCTTAGCCGTGATCACATCGTGACCTAGCTTGACCTACATAGATTTTGTTTGTCGGGGTTGTCTATCTACGTTGCTAAGAGTCTACGTAACGTAATAATGAGTGATGAAGGAGAAGATGAAATGGCTCAAGATGAACAAATGAAGACTGCTGATCACGTGAAAAGAAAGGTTCCTCTGCCTTACAAATCAGCAAGGGATTGCGAAGGAGCTGGGCCTAGGCCTACGACCATAGATACTAGGGCCTAGTATAACCCCCACCCCCCACCCCCCCACGACGTAAACATTGAAGACCAGGAATCAGACTGGTGAACTGTGGTTGACATGTGAGCTTGTGCTTGGCCCTACCCTGTAAAAAAACCATAGGCCTAGGCCCTAACATTGTTCAAAATGTTTTGTTGTAAGTGTTTCATGTACATTTTAATTTTCTTTGATTTTTTTCTTTTTTCTTGAAATGATTCTGAAAAATTGGGGGTCGTGTTATATTCGAGGTCGTGCTTTATTCGGAACAATACGGTAATAACATTATTACTAGTTACAACCATAATAGTATAATAATAATAATCACAAGAAGATATAGAATTAGAAATACAAACATCAGAGAGATGCTTGGGGTGGAGAAGTTAGGTGACAGGATGGGAAGGACACGGCTGAGATGGTTTGGGCATATGAAACGAATGACGGAAGAGAGGATGCCCAGGAGAATGTATGAGAAAAGGATTGAAGGAGGAAGAAGAAGGGGAGACCAAGGAAGAGATGAAAGGAGACCATAGCAAGAGACCTACATACAAGAGGAGAGAGCTGGGAGCATGTAGCAGAGACACGATTGTGGGAGGATAGAAAGAAGTGGAAGAATTTGGTTGCGAAACCCAAGCTGACCCTGCCAGAAGTAGAAAACGGCAATAGATAATGATGACGACAATCATAATCATTACAATACGATCTCACAATAGAATACAATCCGACAGATTGGCTTAGTCTGTTAAATATGTGACCGAGTAGGTAGACTCTAAATACCAATTTTCAACATGTATTTACACTTCACTTATCCCAACAACTGAGTCGATATATTAAGCGGGTATATTCCCCGCCCCTCCATTTCAAAATGTTTTGTCAATACAAATCCATGTTTTTGTTATGGAAATTCCTGAAATTGTTCCAATCAAAATTTGCTGTTGTTCATTACAATGCTCTACTTATGGCCAGTGGTTAAAGAAGCTCTCTATGGCAAACCTTTATCCCTGTATTAACTCAAACCATTGGGTCTACATCTACTCTTAGAAAAATAACTGCCCCTATGTTTGCTGCCATGTGATGACTTCTGTACCTACTTACACTATATTCATTCCAGGTGATCCCGTACATTGCCAGTCACTTCCGTAAAGACAAGATCTGGCTACGTAGAACAAAGCCCTCGAAACGAGAATATCAAATCGTCTTGGCCATAGACGATTCCTCAAGTATGGCCGATAATCATTCCAAGGAGGTAAGGATTATTTACCATTTTGCTTGTAAAATACTGTTGATAATAAAGGTATATTTATTCTTAAGGGCATACACCCATTTGAGTAAATTGTTAGTCACATTGATGTGAATTGATCTATGCCCATACCTAAAACAATAAATAAATGAAATGTCTTCACTCCTGGTGCGCAACTAACCTGAATATACTCTGATCTGTCCATCAGCTTGCGTTCGAGTCGCTCGCGGTCGTCAGCAAAGCTCTCACGTTGTTGGAGGCCGGTGAACTGGGGGTCGTCAGTTTCGGTGAGACGCCCAAAGTCCTTCATCAGCTCGGAGAGCCGTTCACGGAACAGAGTGGAGCGAGGTGAGTCAGTATTATCTTAGTAACAAGTGTAACAATCAAAGTCAATACAGCAAATTCAAAGTATGGTTTTTCAAGTTCAGTAGTGATTGCAATAATCAAATTTTAACAAATAAGCTTTAAATTTATTTAATGTCGAGCTTGACAGACCGATACTGATTCCTGGGATGCCCTTTTGATTTGATCAATGTGGAAACACCCCTTTACCCAACTAAATTGGTTTGGAATTAAGAGTAGCAATATATATACAGTAAGATCTCTCTTATCCGATCTCCTCTTATCCGATGTTCCGTGTTAACCGAGCCGCCCAAAAAAAAAAAAAAAAAAATTAAAGTTTTAAATACGTAAATAAAACATAAAAATAATTACAGACGCCGCGCCGCACTTTTTTAAATGTACTCGCATACATTTGTAGGCATGCCTTACGAGTGAGTGCAAAGAAGATAGATCGGCGATATATCTCGCCTTTCGAGCAGTGTGCATCAGTCTACTGAGCTTATAGAGTTCAGTGGTCAGTGTGCGTCGGGCGCATCGCCGGTAAGCGTCAGTGCCACCCACTGAGCATATAGAGGTCAGTGTGCGTCGCGCGCCTGCGCGTGCGCATACGATCCAGCCATCTCACACACAGCTGTTCAAAGATGGTCGTTGTGGAACTAGATGCAATCATGTTTCAAACCGATTCACGAAATTCGTAATCACGACGCATTGAATTGTTATTCCCTGGGCTTATCTTATTTCTTTCCCAGACTTATCTTGCGTCGTGAGCTTCAGCGCGGGCATAGTAGTGAGAGGTTTTCCACATGAGAAAGAGAGCTAGGCCTAGGCCTATGTTTGCATTGTAGGCCTAGGCCTACTGCGTCGAGTTTAGGCCTAGGCCTAGGTCTAGACATACGTTTTTATTACGACATGTAGGCCTAATTGTGTACGTGTGTTCGTGAGCTTGAATTACAAGCTATTAAATCATTTAGTATACCCTGTATGAAGTGTATCGTGTGTATTTTATGTTCCTTTATCCATTACATGTGTCATATATCATTTTACCACATCAGGCTATGCTACGAGAGCAAATAAACAATTGATCCGCGCCATCCGAGTTTTTTCGCAATCCGAGGTGCCCCCGGTCTCATCCAACTCGGATAAGAGAGATCTTACTGTAATATAAATATATGATATATCATAGTTGCCCAAATTACCCTTTTTGATCTGATATGTTAATGTTTAACTTTTATTTTATTTTACAAGATTTTTTTATTTTATTTCCTTAGAGTTGTCAGCAGTGTTGACTCTAGCATTAAGCACAAGACTAATTTAGAAGGTCCCGGGTTCAAATCCCTTTGAGACCTACATTAGTAGGCCTATATGAATTATACACGGTTATTTTTCAACTGTCTCCTATCTATATATTTTGTATTGTCAAAATTCGAAAACAATATATTTGTTACATTTTACTTCTGAATTAAAGATCCTACTCTAATCTCGTTTGACTTGTCGTCCGCAGATTACTCCAACAGTTCTCGTTCTCGCAACAACAAACGCGCGTGGGCCAACTGGTGGACTTTGTGTCGTCGCTACTCAACATATCGTCCAGCTCTCGAACGCCCGAACGCTCCAGCTCCTCGTGATCGTGTCCGACGGTCGAGGCGTGTTCAGCGAGGGGCCGGAGAGAGTCAAACAGGCCGTGAGACAGGCCAAGCTCGCCGGCCTGTTCATGGTCTTCATCATCGTAGACAACCCAGAGACTAAGGTAGGATTGAATGTTTGATTTATCATTCCATTGACTCGAGTGCTTTGTGGCCAGCCTACCTCTTAGTGTCAAAACTCAAAAGTATTGTTTTTTAAAAATATATGTTCTGTTACTTTTATGTCTCAAATTGGTTAACTTTAATTATATCAAGTAGGTACTGTTGCTCCCACCTTTTTATGTATACATTAAAATATAGTTAATAACTAATAGTCATCAATTCATAAGAATAATTATGCAGCTTCACTTATCCCCTCAATACTTACGTATAGCATAACTCTAATAGTACCGTATAGTACCTAATATAGGCCGACCCCGAATATAGGCCGACCCCCTAACTTTGGTCATCAAAATTTTAAAAAAGGAATTTTTAATTAAATATTTTTATTTTACGCGCCGTTATTCCTGCGGTCTGTTTCCGCGGAGCCAGTGCCAAGGTCGTTTTCCCCGCGCGGCCTATTGACGCGGAGCCCGTGATGACGTAGCGCTATGACGCAATCTCCAAGCAGACTGGTTCATATCGCCCCGTTATCTGTTCCTAGTCATTCTTCACTCATCAGTTGGCCTGCATTGGGCCTGGAGATAGCGTCGCGTTCTCCGTGCCTGCCGTATTGTTGGCGCAGCGCCAGACAAAAGCAGGGAAATTTACGTATTTCCTTGTCACACGGCGCTGTAACTTGGGTGTTTGAAATTAGCGCGTCAAAATGCCGATGCTCGCATATAGGCCGAGGAGAGATTTTGAGAACTAAAATAATGAAAAAAAAGGTCGGCCTATATTCGGTACCCGCGATTATTTCGTTATAATGATTATTTCGTTAAAATGATCAGTCATTTTATTTTCGCTAAAAACAAGATCCTCGATCCCCAGAATACCAATGCAGCCACTGCGAGGCCTGTAACACGCTCGGGAGCGCGCTCGTCACTTCGCGCCTGCAGCCCGCGCTGCCCGCAACCCGCATTGCATCCGCGTGATGCAGGCAGCAGGCCTGCTCTCGCTAGGCGCGTAAGCCATGAGAGCAAGAGAGACAGCCGCGGGAATCGGAGGCACGACAATCTACTCGTCGTCGGGTCGAGAGCTCACAGCTGACCATGCACGTGCTTGGTGAATGAAATGTCAAGTTATCTGTTTTCACGGTCGCTGTGCCCCTATCGCCCGCGCTGTACTTGTGTTTCAAGATGTAAAGTATTTTTCACGTTGATATCGATCAATGCCGTGCATGAAGATCAGATTTCCCTGTACCTCTTCATTTACTATGTGAACGATATTTTCTACGAATTCGAATCGTGCTTGCGACGAGAGCACTTGCACCGACGATTGAACTGTATCCTTGAAGTCCCTAGGGAATGGTCGGGATCTCCAAGGTCGAATTCGGCTCAGCTGTTGCAACACGGCTAGCGGCGGCGTTTTATATCAGAGAATAAGACACGACAACTCAACTCATTTAATACTTGCGCCTCAGTTTAACAAGTGTTGTATTGACAGCATCATTGATTAAAAACAATGATCTTGCAATTATTATCGCGTAAGAAAAACACGGGACTGCTGAGAGAGAATGTGTTGTGTCTGAGCTGGCAGGCCGGCCGAGAGAGGAGAGAGGAGAGTGACAGCCACTGGCAGCGCGAGTGGGAGGGGAGGGGTAACCGGTCGGCAGCTGCCGGCGGGCGGGGAGGGGTCTGGTGAAGTGGCCGGCCGGCGAGTGAGGGGTAATGCTTCTGTTTACTGTCCGTGCAGCTCTTGCAGGCTCGCGTAAAGGCGATAGCTCGGCGGAAAAACCAATTCCTTGATTGGGAATTCCACAAAACCCTCGATTCAAAACAAAATTTTCGTTGCATTATAGTCATGGGCGAAAACATTAGTTCATTCAAATGATCTTTTCGTTAATGCTTTTTTTTGTTGTAATGACTATCCTTTAACATTAGAAACATAGGGAATCAGGCGGACCACAGTAATTTTTCGGTATAATGATAATTTCGTAATAATGGCGTTCGTTGTAATGACTTTTGACTGTATACGGTAATAGAAAAGTGACACGTGTTATTGGTCTTCCCTTTTATGAAGTGTTATGTTCTTTCTGTGTCCTTCGCAACGGCAGTTTATTTTTCCCTTTTTTTTCTTTCCTCCCACTGAAAATCAGTTGTGACTGAGTGGGTGGGCTGTAAGTACAGGAATATTTCATGTCTCTCCCTCCAGAACTCCATCCTGGACATCAGGGTGCCCTCATTCCAGGACGGGAAAGTCACAATCAGCTCTTACCTGGACGGCTTCCCCTTCCCCTTCTACCTAATACTACGAGACATCAACGCTCTGCCCATGGTTCTCAGCGAAGCCTTGCGACAGTGGTTCGAACTAGTTACCAACATGGACCAAAAGTAGTGTTATTCTCACGCTTTGACTCGGAAACAATTCCAAGTTCCTACACTTTTTTTTTTTTTTTTATTACTTTATTTCTAAGAATGCTACAGAAGTTTGTGCTAATGTTTATGTTTTGACTGAATGTTGCAAGTTGTAACAACATGCCATTATGCCAAACGTTTAATTCGTTTGGTTCTTTATTTGTAGGTTAATGCAATAAAAGAAAACCATGTAACCTAATCCCGTAGTAATCATTATCCCGTTTCTTTTCCCATTGTCTAGTTTGATGTTATCTATCTAGATGAACACTAACCACAGTCATAAAATAAAACACTTAAAGTGCGTACATTTCAAGACCTCTGCTCTCTTCCTCAGACGCGAGGGATCCACTCAATGTTGTTATTGAATCATGTTCTAGCTTGATTGATCTGTGTTTCCAACTGAAATACCGTATTTACCGATTGCAACCCTACCTTTTTTGACATATTTTTGCAGTTCAAACTGGCACCCGGCTTGGAATCGATAGCAAACTTATGAGTATTTAAAAAATGCTACACTTTTTTGTTAGATGACCTTTTAATCAGAAGTCGGCTTGCAATCGAGTAAATACGGTATGCTGGTCTCTAGTTGGTCATTTTTTGCTCGTCAATGGTGTCGAACTCTACAGGGTTGGCTTGGTCTGCTTTAAATTTTAATGTCCCCCATTGAAAATCAGTTGTTGTATTTGTGACTGAGTGGGTAGACTCTAAATACGAATTTATTTTATTTAATAATTTAATAATTACTCGGTGAGAGAACCTGCAGCTTAACTGGTCGGCGACACACGATCGAAGGCATTTTTCATGTTGTATGTATATTTGTATTTATCATTGTACAAGATACCTGCAGTCACCGACCAGGTAAGCCATTTGGTTCCCTATCCACACCCCTATCTAAGCTTTAACTAGCTTTTGACCCCTTCTATCACACGATAAGCACTAGCATGTGCCCTGACAGTTTAATTGAAGTTCAAGCCAACTTTTAAACCTTTATTATTCAGGCCTAATCTCATCATCGTTTTATTTAGTAATGGGCGTACTATTTTGTAAGTCCTTATTCTACGATATTCACAATTCATTGCTCATAAAATAAAATAAAATCAATAAATTTGTATCACCCACTCAGCCATATAACTGATTTTCATTGAGGTACATTCAACCAAAGCGACCAAGCCAACCCTGTAGGCCCCGACGCAATCGACGAGTGAGCGATAACCAACCAAAGATCGATATCTTATAATAGGAAATATAGCAATCAGTGGTATGGACATTACTCTGTTGAACTGGCATGTAAAATATGAATGGTGGATAACTTATTCATAGTATATGATATTAGCATGTCAATACTAATTAGCCTACTTAATTCCTGCCTTCCATAAACCAATGCTCTCAATATTTCTCATCTCTGGTTGATTTATTTTAATTTTTGTTCCATGATATTATAATAGTCAACGTTTCAGTCCCTCATTATTTTAAATGTTTACTCTTTGAATTTAGGTTAAATATATAGAACACTGCCTTGACTGAAATGTTGTTCTTGTCATTGAAATGAAATGATGGACATAAGTAGCACTGTTGTACTTAATTTTTTATTGTAAACAGATGTTGAGCTGTGGGCTGTATCTACTACCAGTAAGGTCGTTATATGATAAGCTTTCAGTGGTGGCTTTATTGAATGATTGTATCAATTATTTATTGTTTTAGAGGCCACCATTCAAGCACAGTAAAATAGAATGCTGTTTATTGAAAGTCAATGTTTTTAATTGGTCATGGTGTGGGGTGGCAAGGCAGGGGGGGTGACAACTGACGAGCTCTCTTAATGAGTTTATTGAATGGACGTAATTAATTATGCATGGGAATCAGAGGCGTCATTGACACTGCTTTCAGTCCCAGTCAAACACCCGCCACAGAAAGATAATCCTTATATTGGGCTGCTAGACAATACAAATCAAACAAGTTTTTTATTTTTTTACAGACTTCTTCATGTTTTCATTTTCTTCATTTTGTATAATACAACGATTATATATAACAAACAATCAATTTAATTAATTGAATAGAATTGACCTGCCAGCTGGGTTAGTGATTTAATATTTAGCTACAATAAAACAATTTTAAACAAATAATAACTATTTAATATGGTGAGAATAAATGCAAAAATTAAATGGTAAATATTGTGTGCAAGAAAATTGGAGCAATAATTTATTTTCTTTCTTATCACAAGTCTTGTACAGCAAAAAAGGTAATACAATATAAAATTATTGTCATCAAAATGTTAAAATTGAACCTAAATAAATATTCTAAATATTTTAATACCATTTTACAGAGAACCTAAATATTGGTAAGGAAATTATAAAGTGAAAGTGGCATGATGGATGATACACAGTAAAAGATCAGCAGGTGAAAAGTTTTGTTGCCCCCAGCCCTTCAGGCTGGGATTTATGTTCTCTTTTCTTTCCCAACCTGTCAACCCTTCTCCAATCTAATAAATACAAAAGTTACATATTCTTTTTAAAAAATGTATAAATTTCTCAGTTTATGCATGTAAACATTTTCTACAAGAATGACAAATATAAAAAAGAACATGTGGAGAAAATACTCATTTTCATGATGTGCAGTCCAATCTCGGATGAATTTTGAACGAATAAAATTGGAAAGTATTCTAATTGGGTAAAGAATGGTGAAATTAAGGTTTTTGAAATGTGAGAGATCTAGGTGTGATTGAAAGTCTAGGTTTAGTTACTATGGTACATGAAAATTATGTGTAAGCCAAGTTAGGCGGTATTTAAAGAACTATGAATAAATTACACATTATCTACTATTGATAACTGCTAAGGGGTAAAACATCCAACCGCAATCGAGAGATCGGGGTTCGATACCCTCGGAGATGAATTTTGTAATTTCTGAATTGATTTCCATAATACTTAAAATCAATTCCTGTACTTCAATTTAAAATGCAAATCATGTAGTGTGACTTGTTTTGATTGCCAATGATAGAGAACGAGTTAATAAATATGAAGGAATTTAGAGCCATAAACGGCTTTACACTTGGGTAAAGAAAGATACTAAACATAGAAAGCCTTTATCTGCAAAAAAATATCCATAGTTGCCAATATGTGAGTGTGTGTGAGTTTATTGAATTAAATATATCCCGCAAGGTTGATGAACCTTGTGGTATAATCTCGCCACCCTCAAGATCAATATTCCCCGGAACTAATTATGCAAAAATATTTTTTTAACCCCAAGGACAGCCCCATTAACTCTTGTAGAAGAAATAATCAGCATTATTGATTTCCGTGGGCCAGCCCTTTATATTGATTTTTCCCTGAAGGAGGGAGAGAATTTCAAATGGGATTCGTCGAGGGAAAAATCAATACTTCCACTCACCATGAATAATCCAGCACAAGGTAAATATCTGTGCAATGCTAGCTCAGTGTTTATGTGAAGTGTGTGGATGAGGGACGCGTTTCAGCTGGGGAGGACTTTCTAGGTGGATTTGCCATGACGACTTTGAATTCCATAGTGAAGAGTGCAAAGTCTGATAGTGTTTTCGAGGTGGAAACTAAACATCAACAGTCTACTTGCAAGAAGGTAGTCATGCTTTACATTCATGAAGGAATGTTTGAGCTGATGGTCTAACAAGGAAGAAAATTGAGGTAGGTCCGTTTACTCTTATCATCATCCAAGTATTTAAATAAAATGTAAACTGTTACAGCCATGACTTTTGCATATTTATCAGTTAGAATCTCTAGTGGTAATATTTACAACCACTAATATTTTTCCTCGTGAGTCATAAAGATCCATGTTAAGAAGTCCGTCTCACATTCCCCGAGGGGGAGGGGCTAACCTTGTGGCTGGGATCGCATGCTACCGGATTACGACAAACTTTATAAGGTCAAACCAGATCGACGTGCAACCGTGTTAGATAAGAAGTAATGACTAGGAAATATCAAGGTTACTAACTTTAAACACTGAAGCAGTATTATTGATTTAATGTCTTTTTCTTGTCTTTTCCTTGACTTAATTATGTACATAATTATTCAAACACAAATTGTAAACTTTTAATAACATGCAGTGGCGGATCCAGGGGGGCAGTAGGGGCAATTGTCTCCCACCCCTTTCATTCTTAAAAACTGTTAAATTTTATTCTATAATAAATACAACAATCTTCAATGTGATGATAATATACCAAACTGTCTGGTAAATCTAATAAACAGACGAGACTCCCCGGCGTTACATTGCTCAAACTCGATCCGCCCCCGATAATAATAAAATGTAATAATAGCTTCGTTATTTCTCTCACAATATGGATGGATGAAACGAGTTTCAATAGATATCTGTATGGTTATATACCACAGATAATATACTGTTATCTGTGGTTATTCTAATATTCAACGTTCAATGTTTTAAAAAAAACGCAATGCAGTTTTTGACAGAGTTAGTAATACCACAAAACCATTCCCTTCTTGATAATATAGAAATACACTCTAAACTAGATTTAATCATTTCCAAAAAGTAATTTGTCATTTTGTAATTATTAACTTGTTTTAATTCTTTGGGCAATGACAATACAAACAGAACATTTAGATCCCAATGATTATTATACCAGTACATAACATTTTAGATCTGAAAACATTGGATATAAAATTCTCCAACATGATCACGTACGAGCTCCATATATGTTGTCCCGTGTTGTTATCTACTGAAAGCGGCACTTATCTACCCATGTTGTCGGTTTACAGTTCATGTGTGGCCCACAATTATTACACATAAAGTTTTACTGCCCTACACCCAAAGAGGGCTACGATGTCCCCAACAACGTTAAGTGATATTTGGTGTTTGATCTTATCTTGTGCCTATAACTGGGTCAGTGTGACATAGCATAAACCATTCACAACTTGTTTGGTCAATTTGTAGTGATTTTGTCGAATGTTGTATCATGCCGTAAGTAAATTGGTTTCAATGAATAGCTAATACAATATCCCATTCACACTGCAAAGCTTAACTCTATGTAGTAACTCTTAGGTACAGTTACTGTTGCAATGTGAATGGAACCTAGTTAGTTTAACTGCAGTTGATATTACCTGTGATTCTATGCGCACATCTAACCGCAGTTAAGTTAAGAGGGAGGGATAGTCGCGAAATTTAAACCAC
Source organism: Sweltsa coloradensis (assembly GCA_024449915.1). Lineage (NCBI taxonomy): Eukaryota > Metazoa > Arthropoda > Insecta > Plecoptera > Chloroperlidae > Sweltsa > Sweltsa coloradensis. The sequence goes on from JAMZAV010008305.1 coordinate 21,927, forward strand.
ACAAAATTACCGGTTTTTCGAGATATCTCGAGAACAATGCAAAATTTCTAAAAACTGATTGCAGACAGCTCTGTGGTTTTGTTAGAACTATAGCCTGTACGAAAAAATATTGTAATGTGATAGAAATTAAGTTTTTTATTTGATATATTTTATTAATTAAATGCATATCTTATACAAACCGTACCAATTATTATATATGAATATTTTTTCTTGCATTATTGATTTCTATTATATTTCTATTATTAATTTTGCTGCTATCCCTCCCTAGTCTGAACAGGGTATAAGGTGCATACATTGCATGTAATACGTATGCAATAAAACCTAATGAATGACATCATCCTGTCACACACTGAACTGTTTGTCTTTCAGTGGTAAAACATGGAATCTTCTGACCGTCGCTCGATCAGCGCCTCGTCTGGAGCCACGAGTAAACTCTTGTTACCGTTTTATATACCGCCTGCGAGCGTGAAGAAAACTAGCGCAGAGATAATCAACGAGGCGCGTGCCGCCATGACCAAGGAGCCGGCGGGGAGGGGTAAGTCCTAGTTACCTGGAGAGAAACGTGGAAATAGTCAGTAAGTTATTGCCCGGCACCATTGTGTTGAATGTGCATTACCAGCCTAAAACCAGCCTTGCCTCTACATTTGAAAAGCTGATATGAATAGCAAAATTAATTCATCAAAATACAGTTACAAATTTTATTTTGTAATAATTATTGTTTCAATTGATGAACCTATTTTTTTTTTAAATCTTTACCAAAATTCCTTGTTCCATCATTTATCTGCTACGCAAACTTTGAACCAGGGAAATTTTACACATCAGGAACTTCACCATCATCAGGAAGTGAATTTTTATGTTGAAGAACTGTGACTGAAAGACACTTAATTACTTTTTTATGTGAATTTTGCTTGTTGTTTTGTTCACTATCGAATTTTATTTTAATTCTTTCTGACAATTTACTTATTAAAGGGGCAATTAACCCAAAAAATTATTTTTTACCACATGATCTATAGCACAATACTACACTAAAATGACAGTTTAAAAAATTATATCTTGTAACTGTGATTCAACACGAATTTTTCAATTTTTTTGATCCAGAAATTTGCAAAAATTGGTGTTTTGGGAAATTTCTTGAATCGGCTTTAATCTGCTTCTTTTTTAGTCCACATAGGTACTAGAGCATCATACCAATCTAAAATGCCCATTTTTTACATCGTGTTTTGAAACTGTGCCCTAATATACCCTAAAACATGCAAAAATATGAATTCCAAAATCACACCCCATCTTGGTAATCAGCATATTTTGACCAAACAACTTGCCCAAATTACAAAACAAAATATAGAGAATTTACAGAAAAGGCTATAAAGTACGTCAATAAAGGCCAATATTTTTTTTGATCAAAATTCTCCAAGGTCACGGGGCATAAAGATCGTCCCCATGTTATTTCTTATGGGAGATTTTTGCCGATGGGACCTAGCTCGAAAAATGTGATGTTTGACAATTTTTTGGGAGGTCATGGTGGCCCCAAAATTTTTTCTGTTAATTGCTAAATTCATTACTAGGTAGCCTGAATGAAATATATTTTTTGAGTTTAGCGGTTAAATACCCCTTCAATTATCATCATATATATATTATTGTCAGACAACACATTCTTCTGATTGTCTAGGCCTATGTATTTTGTGTGACTAATAGAAAATTGAAAAAATATAATTGTTTTGTTGAGATAACTTGAGTGTTACCCTAAGTTATAAAATATAAATATTGTATAATCAATTAATTTGTGTTTTCAGTGAGAAATGTTAAATCGTTTGCCTCAATCAAGCCGGTCAACACCAAACGCCCGTTCACACCCCGGGAACACCAGAGAACGCTGTTTGGGCAGTCACGGAAGTCGAGCGTCCGGCCACCGAGTACATTCAGGTAAGGGTTGTACTTTATTAATAGGTGCACTTAGTCTACTGGTTCCGCTCACATACCCACATTTTATTCTCATATTAAAGATTGATTCCTATTTTTATCTCCACTTAAAAAAACATGTTTTCAAAATTCTTTATTTGTTACTTATATGGATAAAACTAACTTGCACATAGCAATGCAATAACACCATTCAATATTAGGGCTGCTTGAATATTAATATTGTAATTGATTTGGTATAGACACATTTTCGTACTCAATAATGATTAATATTAAATCATGTCTAGAATCTAGATGTTTTTCATTTTTAAATATTTGACATACCAATTGAAATGTTCTCTTTATATTTAAATTGGAGTAAAAGCTGCTATCTAGGCCTATTCATCTCATCATTGTTATTGTTCTCATGTCATATCACTTTTATTGTTAGTATTTACTAATTACCATTACAGGTTATTTAATCATTGAAGTTATACATAAACAACATGTTACATTGGATGATTGAGGATGGTTTCCTTATAAAATTGGTAGTGTATCGCTTATGCAAGATTATCACGTGATTTACGCTTTCATCTAATGACAACAAACAAATGTCCTCTCTCTAGCCTGGGCTATCTGAACAACCAAGAAGACCCGTGCACCCCTCCCTCCCCGAACATCCGCCGCCTGCACCCCCTACCCCACCCCTCCTCCCTCAACCCTCTCGCTCCAACTGGAAGACACTCTTCGAGAACCACGACCTTGAACTCTCGAAGAGAACTCGTACAAGAACAAGACCAGGTCTCGCTCGGCCACCTCGGACAATCTCGGAAGTACGGACTATCTCGGATACTTTGTCAACCGGCTAAGGCTCCCGGCGATAACAAGGAACCAGTTCCGAGCCACTGTGTCGCTAGACAACCGTGAGTTGACTGATTGATTTCATTTTGTCTGCATAGTGTAGACTCATAATTTGCACTATCCACGTATATAACATGTAATGTTTACTAAAAGGCCTACAGTACAATTTGCAACCAGAGACAAAAGTATTTCAAGGATATATCAGAACTTGGAAACCTTCAATTCAATAACTCTGTCAGTGTGATAATATGGCTGTTGATTGTTAATAATATTCATCTATGAATATTTTATCCCAACATTTTTGGTCATTTTATGTCCTATTACTTAAAAATTTGTTTTTGAAAAATTCTTTATTCTTGTTGCATCATTTTTTAAAGTCATAAAAAAAAATTCAAAATCTTTTGTGCAAAATTACAAACACTTAAAAATATGAGACGTAAAAAACCTGCTTTAAATAAATCAAAACTTTTTAAATTTTAACTTGATGGATTGAAATGTTTCTTCTTCAGTCCCGGAGGACTGGGACGGAAGATGATGTGAGTCACCCCCCCCCTCCACAGGGAACCCCCCCCCTTCCGCAAGACCACAGCAGCCCGGTCCAGAGGACGCGGAGCTTTGGACTGGCCCCGGGATATTCCGCAATCAGAGCCCCCCAGGAGGGGGGGGGGGAAATGAGAGCGGACGAAATTTTAAAATTTCCAAGAGGTTGTATTGATTTTTTTAATTAGTTTCAGTAATTAAAAAAAACCAAAAAGTTATTGTCAAAGAAACAAAACTTTGCAATCCCCAATCACTTGCATTTAATCTATAGTTACACCTTTATTTTTATTTTGTTTCTCTTTTTATATTCATTTGTTTTTTCGGCCTTTGTCTTGGATTAAAATGCTGCATTTTTTTTTTTTATTTGTGTACTACTTTTTTTTTTCAAGTTACTTTTTATTTCCATTTTTCCATATGCAAAAGTAGTTTGAAGTTGACATAAGAACCAATGTTAGATAATTTGAGGGGGTGGTAAATTTAAAAAACCTTGTTTTTAATTTCACAGAGATCAAAGAACAAAAACGTGCGGTTGAAGATGAAGTGGCCGAAAACATTTGCGGACAATGTTTGGTCGGCGAACGGCATTTTTCGACCCGTTTAAGAATCACCGCTGTCAAAGCCAAAACTTGCTCAGGTAGATTAGGCAAGAAACCGAAGTTCAGCGAGTCTTCAGACAAAGAGTTTTTCTCAAGATGACGTTGAACGAAACAGAGGAAAATGTTGATGGATCAAAGAATCTAAAAACCCACAAGAAGCAGAGTCAAAGCGAAAGTAAACAAGCAACGATGTCGACTATTTTGGGGAAAACAAAGGTGAAAATTTGCCCCGGGGACAGAAATATTCCAAGAAAAAAGACGTTCAATAAAAAATTTAGGAATTCAAGTCTTGGAAGTGGAAAACCGGAAAACAGTAATGAAATTTAAAAATACGAAACCCCCCAAGAAACAAGACTCCGTAGAGAAAAAAACCTTAACTCGGGCCTCTAAAAGTGGGAAAAAATTTACGCGAGATCTTGAAAGTCGGGGACTAAAATCCAAACGCGTTTAATCAACCAGATCCCATCCCCAAACTCAATCTAAACCAAAGAAGTCTCTAACTAAACAGTCGAGTATACAAGAACCCAACCCATTCCTGATTGAAGCTTCTCACCTCGACGAAAACCAGACTTAAGCGATGTCGCGGCGGAATCAAAGCAAAGAAACCTCACGTTAGTCGCAAGAGTGCGCGGAGGGAAGAGGCTGGATTGAGCAGCGGGGATTATTCTTAAGCCTTCAGAAGCGGGTCAGATGGCGGAGGAAATGGCGTTTTCCGTACAGGCTATTCTACTATCTCTCAACTCCTTGCAGAAAGTGGTAAGATTCAAAATACTAACTCATAATTTTTTTTTGACTGATTGTTATGTTTGCATTTCATTAATGATTTTCTCTCTTTTCCAGAGGGAAACGATGCTTTAGTTATTGAAAACGTCTCCAAGCTTTACAACGCTCTGGGAAGTTGAGAAGGCCATCGGAACGAACGTGAAATCGAACAAAGTCAAATCCCAGGTGCTGAAATGTCTGTACAAGTTTGTCGAGCGGCCAAACGACGGCTTGCTCTTGAAGATCGCACGAATCATCCTCGCATTCCGCGTGCGTGTAGTAGTAACTTATCGGGGGTCGCAAGCTACTGTTCAAGGTCTCGCGGAATGACAAGAACGAACAAGTTGTTTATGGATGACAACCTTTTGGGTGAGTTTTGACAGTTGTTTACAATACAGTTATTTATTTTTCTTCTTTCTTCTCTATCTTTCTTCTTTTTTCAAATTAACTCGTGACAGAACGTTGACAACAATGCAGGACACAATACATCAAATGACGGAAGAGATAGCTAAGCTGGATCAAGATCGGAAAGAAGCAATAATGAAGGTAGAAATTCTACAGAGACGGCTAGAGGTATTGCAGGAAAGGATAGCTGAGCCAACTAGTAGGCCTATGAACATTGGCCGAGGCCTAGGCCTATATCAGAATCAGAAAGAAAAACCGTGTAGCCAAGTGACCCAAAAGAGAAGCCAAGGAGGGTTGCCGGAGTTAGGTCTAAGCCCACAAGAAATGAGCAACACTAAGGGTGCAGGTAGGCCTACAAGTTTGTCCGGACCCAGTCCTAAAGGAATTCGAAACACTGTCCGAAATAGCCAAGGCCTAGGTATAGGCTCGCAAGATAGGCAGGATCCGCCTGTTATGAGCAGCTGTGTCCTAGACCACATTCAAAGGGTTTCGAAAGAGAACGAGGTCCTATGGAAAGCCCTGCTTACAGGTAAAGAGCAAGTCATAAACGAAAAACAGCACAGAATCAGCGAACTGGGAAAAATAATAACCATACAAGAAGAAATAATAAAAGAACAAAATAGTCGAATTTTAAAAAGTGAGGTTAGGGTCGCGGCAACTTTGACAAACAACCGTCAGGAAAAAACAGCACTAGGCCTAGTAGAAACGCCAGGCACCGACACCTACAGTCGGGTCCCAAGAAGGAAAACAGGAGCGAGACAACAGGAATTAGAAGAAGAGGAACTCGAGAAGGTCCAACGTAACAACAATATAACTTGGACTAAAAAGGATAGGCCAAATATGGCCAACAACAAAACACATGCCAGTCGAGACTACACGGAGGTAGAAAAGCAGAACCCAGGATCAACAGCCAAGAAACTCAGCAATGTCCTGATAATTGGGGACTCCATGGTGAGATGGGCAGGAGAGGTATGCAAGACGGAAGGCAGTGAGGTGTTAGTGTACCCAGGAATAAGAACTGAACAATTGGAAAACAGAATAGAACAAGGAGACACAAATGGTCTAAATCCAGAAGTAATAGTGCTCCAAGTAGGTACCAATGACTTAAAATCAACAAAAAGTGCAGACCACTTAATGGGGGATATATATGGTGCAGTGTATGCCTTAAAACAAAGGCACAAAGATGCCAAAATAGTGGTGAGTGGCATTTTATATAGGAGAGACATTGACACAAGTTTTATCAACAAGGTAAATGCAGGCTTAAAATGGGTAGGAGAAAGTTTAATGGATCTTATTAACCCAAATAAAATATTCTCTAAAGAATCAGCAAGATGGGCTCACCCTAAACCAGAGGGCAATAAACTAGAACACGTATAGGGATGTGGCATATGCCTAAAACATACTAGGCTAAGAAAAACCAAGAGGAACAAT